>MU779658.1:54118-69589 GCA_026770625.1 Nicotiana glauca | reverse complement strand
CCTCTGGAAGGAGAGCCAGTAGAGGAGATTCCAACTCAAGAACCTCAACAACAACTTGAATCAATAACAACCAGCAGGCCAAAAAGGACAATATCGAAACCTGTTTGTCTCATAGAGATGGTTGTTTGTGCAACCTCAATTGTAGCTGATGATGTTCCTAACACTTATAAAGATGCATTCCAAAGTTCAGAAGTACATAAGTGGAGGATTGCCATGAATGATGAAATACAGTCCCTTCATCAGAATCATACATGGAGATTGGCCAATCTCCCGAAGGGAAAGAAAGCAATTGGGTGCAAATGGGTATTTGCAAAAAAAGGAAGGATTTCCTAACCAAGTAGATGTTCGTTACAAAGCAATATTGGTGGCCAAAGAATATGCTCAAAAGGAGGGAATTGATTACAATGAAGTATTTTCTCCAGTTGTAAAACATTCCTCCATTAGAATTATGTTGGCTTTGGTAGCGCATTGGATTTGGAACTAGTTCAGATGGATGTAAAAACTGCGTTTTTACATAGAAACTTGGAGGAGGAAATCTACATGACTCGGCCAGAAGGATACAAAGTTGCTGGAAAGAAAAATATGGTGTGCAAACTTGAAAAATCATTGTACAGATTAAAAGAATCTTCTAGACAATGGTACAAGCGATTTGACAAGTTTATGTTGCAGCAAGGGTACAAAAGAAGCAAATACGATCATTGTGTGTATTTGCGCAAGCTTAAAGATGGTTCCTTTATATATCTTCTCCTATACGTTGATAGCTTCCAAGAATTCGAAAGAAATTGATAAGTTGAAGATTCAACTGAAGAATGAGTTCAAGATGAAGGATTTGGGTGAGGCAAATAAAATTCTTGGCATGGATATAATAAGAGACAGATGTTCAAAGAAACTCTGTTTATCTCAAAAAGAATATTTGAAGAGAGTACTACAACGTTTTGGCATAGATGAATAGACTAAGCCAATTAGTACTCCACTTGCTCCCCATTTTAAGCTAAGTACTACTATGTCGCCATTGGATGAAGCTGGACGAGAGTATATGTCAAAGGTACCATACGCAAATGTTGTTGGTAGCTTGATGTATGCAATGGTCTGTACGAGACCTGACATTTCACAAGCTGTTGGAGTTATTAGCAGATATATTCATAATCCAGAAAAGGAGCATTGGCAAGCTGTGAAGTGGATTCTATGGTATATTCATAATACTGTAGATGTCGGGTTAGTTTTTGAGCTGTAGTTGGATATTGTGACTCAGATTTTGCGGGTGATCTGGACAAACGAAGATCAACTACCGGTTATGTGTTTACTTTTGCAAAGGCATCAGTTAGTTGGAAGTCTACTTTGCAGTCAACAGTTGCTTTGTCTACAATAGAGGCAGAATACATGGCTATTACAAAGGCTACGAATGAGGCAATTTGGCTTCAGGGGTTGCTAAAGGAGCTTGGTATTGAACAAAAAGGTATCACAATTTTTTGTGATAGTCAAAGTGTTATTCAATTAGCGAAGAACCAAGTTTATCATGCAAGGACGAAGCACATTGATGTTCGGTATCATTTCGTACGAGAAATCATAGAAGAAGGTGGAGTCACGGTGAAGAAAATTCATACTACGGAGAATCCTGCTGATATGCTGACAAAAGTGGTGACTGCGATCAAGTTTCAACAATGTTTGGATTTGATCAACATTGTTGAACACTGAAGATTGAAGATGAAGACACAATTAAAATTTATTACAGAGAGAAAATTGAATATGTGGAATTTTGCCAAGGTGGAGATTTGTTGAAGTTTGGCAAAACTTAGTCCCACATCGGTGAAGGACTTAAATTGGGGAGAGTTTCTCCCTATAAAAGGAGGCCTAATGTTTAGGATTTAAACATACCTCTCATTTGTCTTCTTATCTTCTTAAGGCATTTGTATCTTCTCTCTTTAGTATTATTTCACTTGTATTTTTGGAGTGAAATAAAATATCGGTTGTGTCCGAGGAGTAGGCAAAATTAGCCGAACTTCGTAAATTCTGGTGTTCCTTTTATTGTTGTTTTATTGTCTTATTTATTATTTGGTGGCTGCCATAATTTTTTGGTATAGTAGTTGTGACTCATTCACACTATATACATTTGGCTTCCGCAACACAAATGATATAGGAATAACTTATAGTTGGACATACTATCACTTCATGAATATCATGAAATAGGAGAAATTACAGAAAAAAGACTTCATTTAACCCATGGATAAGGATATATTCATATTAGTGTCTTTCTCTTTGGATAGCTAATGAAAAGAACCTATCAACTACACCTAACATTAATGCAAGCATTTAACATTCTTGAACAGATAGTGAAACAAATGAAAAAAGACATACCTGAAATGGTATTTATCCTCACAAACGACAATTATGAAGTACAAAAGGTGAACTAATATCTGCACAAACAACAACTACTACCTCCTGGGATTGTTGAGCATCGATTGCAAATAAATTCAAGCAACTTGTGCCTCCGGGGAATGTTGAGCAACTTCTGCCTTCTTCACCTTCACTTCTTGACATGAGCTGATTGCTATACTTAATGCAGATAAATTGTTAAACAGTTGAAGCAACAAAAGAACAAAAAATAAATGATCATATCTAAGAATTCACCAACACAGAAAAACGAATTTCCTTTTAAGAGGAGAAAAAAGAACATATTGAGAGAGGCAGAATAAAAATACTGTTATACCGAATTAGTTTTGAGCTTTCCATCACAAAGTAAGCAAGAATGAAGATGTGATTTACTTCACAAATAAAAGCACACAGTAATTTGTTGTTAGGGAAGTAGTGTGAAACATGCAACCGATTTACTTATTACTTGTTATTCGAAACATGTGATGTTCAATTGATATATTTATTGCAAGCTATATCAAGAGAAATTAATGTTCTTATTATGTGTTTAGTAAGTTAAAAAATAAGATGCTAAAAGATCACGTCTCTATGCAAATATTAGATGTAGTCTCTTCATAATTAAACCAATATTATTACCAAAAGATTTAAAACATATATGTACCAATATGAAAAACATACACATACCTAAAGTACTGTTATATCATGTAAATAGACTCCAAATTGAACTAAATGAATATATAAAATTTATATATTCCTTGGTATCCCGAGGAATGGTTTCGTTTACTTATTGCATGCTAGTACCCGCTCCAATCCTATCAGTCCCGGGGGCATTTGGGACTACTAGTCCTAAAGGGAAGGGAAATGTGGATTTTGTATGGTTTAAAAAAGGATAAAATTCTAGAGCGACAAACAAAATACGTAAAGCAGATATGGGAGACACATAACAATTAAAAGGCTCAGGCAGGTTTCCTCACTTAAAAGTGGATTGTTTAGCATGACTTACAAATACGGGTTATGGTCTGAATTAAATTTAAAGTGTTATGGCCGGTTGATTTATCACATATTTCTCAGATAAGAAGTCCGAATTAGGCCTACCCCTGGTTGTAATTTTCAAAGACTGATACTGTTAATCAATTACCTAATGGCTTGCCTAGGTGACATCTATAGGCATGATATCTAACAATGTGGAAGTATACTAATTTAAATAAGGCTTGCTGATTGTAGAAAAACATAAGTTCCGCAGATATTGAGTAACGTTACTATTGATTTTAGACTTGTAGACGATTCTGATTGAGTTGATTACTCCTATAGATATGCTTTCTAAGCGTAATTGGTTTTAAAATATTTATAGAAATGCAAGAGTCCTATAGGCATGATATATAGAATGCAATTTTTTATTTAAACCTATAAACTGTTTGCCTAGTAATAGATATTTATGCAAAATTTAAGAGATCCTATAGACAGGTTATCTATATGATGCAAGAGTGCAGAAGCCCATAGTCATGACATCTATATAAGTGCAGAACCTTAAAGACATGATTTCTATATATGCAGAAGTGCAGAGACCTGTAGGCATGATTTCTATATGAATACAGAACTTTAAAGACATGATTTCTATATATGCAGAAGTGCAGAAACCTGTAGGCATGATTTCTATATATGCAGAACCTTAAAGACATGATTTCTATATATGCAGAAGTGCAGAAACATGTAAATAATAACACCTATGAGCACGTTGTCTACCCTTTGCATAAATGAGTGACCCTCCCCTTTTCACTAAAATCCCATAAGTTATTACAAATTATTACATACCAGAATGAATCAAGAAAAAAATAAAATTACATCATAAATTAAACTATAACCAAGTAGCCTAATTCAGACTCAAGGTCTAAAATATGAGATGAACCAACTCACAAGATCAAGATTTCCAAAGCCTTTCTATTATTTGGGATGTGTCAAAGTTCCTTAAGAGTCTCAGGTGGACTCTGGACAGTGCTTACACCCCAATATATTGCAGAATTAAGTATAGTGCAGTGTGGAAGAGCCAACCCTCAAATGTCCAAGTTCAGAGGGAACTCAGGGTCCCAAAGCAAGACTCATAGGAGGGGCAAAACTTAGAATCTAAGAGAGAGTGAAAGTGCATACATGGGATTTAGGGAAAGCCATGGTAGGCTGGTGGTCATACCCAGCAATTAGGAGTGCTAGCACACCCCTAACCAGCCTGTTAGCCATATTGTTTGGGAGTTAGGATCCACTAAGGATTAGGTCCAGACATGAGCAAGAATTTGGATACTGCCATGCTGAACCTTAACTCAAACACATAGCAGGGAGTAAGGTAATGGGGGAATTCACAACAACAACAGATGCAAAGAGAATGGCATATTCAATACATTCAACGCAAGAGACGTTAGAAATATCCAATGAAAAGGATACCATGAAGGTAAAATCCCAAGAATACTCAATGGTGCACTCACCAGTAGACTTCTTAGTTTACATTCCAGTTATTGTAGTTAATTTTATAAGAACACAGACTCATACTCAACACTGGGATTACAATTAGAAAATAAATGTTAAGTCACACTCAAAAAGGGTTAAAGGGTATAGGTTAGTTGGACAACAAATATTTCTCATTCTGTTGCACCTACAAGCAATGAATTCTTTAGGCTCCTGAAATATTTGTGAGCACTTGTAACTTAGATCACCTAATATGTCTTGGATTTTCATTAACTAGCTCCCCCAATGTTAGATTGAATTAAGTGCCATCAATTTACTCTTCAATATACCAAGTTAAATTCATCCAGTACTTGCACGCATGGTTTGAAAACTCAAAGTTCATATACTGATATTAGATCTTCAAGTAATGACAAGAACTTTATAGAAATGTAAAGTCCCCTGTATTTTAGTTCATCCAATTAGTGATAATTCTATGAAAAATTATTATGTCTTCATGGTTATATCTTTAGTCATAACAGCAGCGAAAAACACAAAGATAAAGACCAATTTATAGAACAATTACATGAAAAGGAAAAAAGATCATCCCTTACAATATTTATACCTATTTCTCATTCACCTCATATACCAAATAAAGGTCTATACTTAGGTCAATAAACAACAAAAATTAAAGAAAATTGCAACTCCACGATATGAATTGCATCAATTGCACAGCTACGAGAGGAGTACATCGAGCTTGAGTAGTAGTACGAGAATAAGGAATAGTTAAGTCAGTTATATAGTTTGAGAACTAGCAGTTTAGTCCCTAAAAGTATTTTCACTTTAGCCCAGTTAGTCTTATATTTCTTTTAGTTTAGTCTCCATCTCAGTCACGTTATATGTACTGCACTTTACCCAATTGAGGATTATGAATGAGAATACTTAGTTCCTTTTCCTTCTCTCTTAGATTGCTAATTTAGTTCCCGTTATTTTCCTTGCAAGTTAATAGATTATATCAGTGGTATCATAGAATTTTCCTATATTATGGGATCTCGCCATGTCCGGCGAAATCAAAGAAGTGCTTAATCAACTAGATCGGGTAGCTATTGAGGTTGCTAATGTGAACCTTCGACAAAATCAACCGGAATCGGTGAATGAGCAAGCATTTCGTGAACTGAAGGAGACTATCACGGCAAGTCAAAACTCCGGTAAGGGAAAAGAAGCCAGCTCGACGGTGGTAAATCGACCTGATTTATATTCTCCCACCGACGGACCACAGGACCTGATAGGTCTCAATGATCCCATCTCATTTCCCCCATTAAGTCCAAATCCTATTGTGCACAGATCCATGGGAGTTCAGTTCCTTGGTGTTCAAAACCCAGCTAATGGCCAAAATTTTAACGCCCTAATTACTCAAATTCCTGCCACCAGTCCCAAATTTTACTTTCTACTTCTAACCCCCATAACCCCAACTGCTCGTAACCCAAATTCCAGCCAAAATTTAAGTTTCTCAACTTCAACCATTCCAGCGATTGTCTCTCATGTTGCTACTATAACTCACAACCAAACTACCCCATACCATGGTTTACCCACTCCTATAACATACCACACCCAAATGAGCTTAATGTCACGACCCCAAACCGGACCCGGTTGTGATGGTGCCTCTCGTGAAGACAAGGCCAGCCAACACAATTCCCAAATTTAGTTTTAACAGTTTAATAAGTCAATTAAGGTCATCGATATGGATAAATCCCCAACAAGTACAGATTTAGCGAAATAAAACAAGTGCAGAAATGAATACAACCTGACACCGGGGTGTCACAAGTCACGAGCATCTACTAGGGTCTAAATGCAACTGAAAAGTCTGAAATGTACTAAATACAGAGCAATGAAATAAAGAGGGAGAAAGAAGTGCTACGAACGCCGACAGCTACCTTGCTAAACTCCGATGACTGTTCCTCCAATCAACCAATACCCACTACCGGGTTCAGATATACCTGAATCTGCACACAAGGTGCAGGAAGTAAAGTGAGTACTCCAACTCAGTAATTAACTAAAGACTGAGTGATAAGAAATCACAAAAAGTGCACCAACATGCTGTGTAGAAGTAGTACAAAACCAGTAAGAAAGCAATGAAGTTGTGAAATCTTTTAAAACATCTTAGCTCAGTTTAAACTTCTTTAAAAATGACTTTTTCCACAATTACGCAAATGAATGCAAAGAAATTAGTGTAGATAGGCACAGAAAATCTGTCCCTTGGGCACAAATACACAATTAAACAGGTAAATGACAGGCAAGTAAGAAAGATAAGCACATAAGGTTCGCCCCTCGGGCAAAATGTCAACAATCCGCCCATCGGGCAATATCTCAGAACCATACCAGCCCCTCAGGCAATCACATAGAACAATACCAGCCCCTCGGGCTATATCTCACATCGCAATGGGTACCCACGCTCACTAGGGGTGTGCAGATCCTTGGAGGGGCCCCTTACGTCCCAAGCGCAATATCAAGCCATCTCGTGGCATCATAAACAGGTGCTCGGCCTCATATCAATATCAAGCCACCTCGTGTCATACAATCTCAGGCCCTCGACCTCAAATCAATATCAGTGTTTCCTCACAACATAAGCCCTTACCCTTACTCAGTCAAGAATCCTCATAAGCCACTCGGGCAATAGTAAAATAGTGTTTCTTAGCCCAAACATCATTTAAAATATCATTTAAGTATTAAAACTGAGTAAACATGGCTGGGTATGAAAAATAGTGGAAAATAACATGACTGAGTTCAAGTATAAAGTAAAAACAGTGAGGAAATATTAATAAAATCCCCGAAGGGTTCAAATAGTTGGCACGAAGCCCAAATATGGCATTCAGCCCAAATAACGATGATAGCAAATAGATTTCAACCAAATACGCGATAAAATCATCAATCGGGACGGACCAAGTCACAATCCCCAATAGTGCACGACCCCACGCTCGTCATTGAGCGTGTGCCTCACCTCAACATAGCACTATGATGTGTAAATTCGGGGTTTCAAACCCTCAGAATATCACAATCATTACTCACCTCAATCCGGTCCAAACTCTAGCCTGCGATGCCTTTTCCCCGCATGAATCAACCTCCGGATGGTCCAAATCTAGCCACAATTAGTACATAACCATTAAAATATGCTAAGGGAACAAAGCCCACTCGAAAATATCCAATTTACATAAAAAATCCCAAAATTGCTCAAACCCGACCCCCTGAGCCCATGTCTCGGAATCCGACAAATGTCACATCAATAGAATCCGCATCCTCACACGAGTCTATACATACCAAGAACATCAAAATCGAACCTCAATTGGTCCATCAAATCCTCAATCATAGGTCTCCAATACCAAGCCCTAGTTTTCCCCAAATTCCACCCTTAATTTCCATATTTCTAGCTCTAATCCGTGAAATAATAGCATAGGAATGAGTTTTGAGTTCAAATTCCTTACCTCAATGAAGTTCCCTTGAAATCTCTCTCTCAAATCGTCCAGGATGCTCCAAAGCCGAGATAAAAATGGTGAAATAGCTCAAAATTCGCGAAGGACACAATTTATATTTTCTTCCCAGGCCTTTCCGCATATGCCGTTCTTCAACCGCATTTGCGGTTCAACGCTTGCTTCTGCGGAATCATTTAAGTTCCTAGCCATCCACATTTGCGGTGCCTCACCCGCATCTGCGATATCGCCGATGCGGTTCTCCTAGCCGCTTCTGCGATCCCAGTCAAGCATACCTCTGGTCGCTTCTGTGGCCCCTCTCTCGTATATCTGGTGTCGCACCTGCGGTCCCCAATCCGCAGGTATGAAAATACCAGAAGCAACAGTTCAACAGCTACAACTAAAATCCAAACTTCTCCGTTAACCATCCGAAATCATCTCGAGGCCCCCCAGGACCTCAACTAAAAGCACAAACATATCCTAATACCTTATTCAAACTTGTTCCAATCATCAAAACACCTCAAACAACATCAAATCACCCAAAACACATCGGATTCAAACCAAAGTTTCTAAAATCTTCCGAATTCCGCTTTTGATCAGAAACCCAACCAAACCACGTCCAAATAACCTGAAATTTTGCACACACGTCACAAATAACACAATGGAGCTACTGTAACTTTCGGAATTCCATTCTCACCCCTATATCAAAATCTCACATATCAACCAGAAAACGATAAAATCTCAATTTTGCCAATTCAAGCCTAAACCTTCCACAAACTTTCAAAATGCATTTCGATCACGCTCCCAAGTCCCAAATCACCTAAAGGAGCTAAAAATCATAAAAAATCTGATCAAAGATCATATACAAACAAGTCAAATCTTGGTCAGACTTTTCAGATTTCAAGCTTCAAGATGAGAACTGTTCTTCCTAGTTCATTCCGATTACCCTGAAAACCAATACCAAGAATTTACATAATTCTTAATACATCATACGGGCAAGTCATGCCTGGAATTGACGAGATAGGTGCAAAAGCTCAAAACGACCGTTCGGGTCGTTACACTTAGGACCCATCCCTCAATATCACTCTCAAATGATAGGAGCTAATGGCCAGATTTCCTATTCTATTCCCTGCTCCTTTACCCACCCCAGTTACACAACTATATTTTAGAATTCTATACCCCCAAATCTGGGCCCTATACCTCCTGTTGATAAGTTGGTATTTTACCAACTTATCTCCCCTTAATATTTAAACTTTTGCATAATTTTAGTAGGAAACTAGGACATTTTCTGAGGATTATTGGCAATTTTCAGGTGTCATGCGATTTGGAGAAGAAACAAAAGAAATCAAGTCAAATTGTGCCAAAATGATGAAAAATGGCCGCTGGGCAGTTACTCTTCGCGATCGCAGAGTTCAGAACGCGATCACACTTGTTTGTGAAAATATGAATCGCGATCGCAATAGTGTTTATGGGATCGCGCTTGAGAAACTGGGCACCAACCTATGATGTTCTACGCGACCGCAATGTTCGGTCTGCGATCACATGAGGCTTTAAGCTAATGCTATGCGACCGCAAAGGATGGACCGCGATCGCAGAATGTTAAAACATGACTCTACACGATCGCAGTTTTTTTCACGCGATAGCGATGAAGTAAATCTGGGCGAAATCTAGGCAGAAATGGAATTTCACATTTTTTATCCCCAAACCATTTAATACCCGACTAGGCTCATTTGTAAGGTATCAGATCTTTGGCTTATTTTCAGTTCCACACACAAGAGAGAACAAGTTTTGGAAGCTAGGGTTTGCACACACACTTTGGTCTTGAAGATTTAAAGCTTGTGGTTAAGGATTTCTTACCCATTTATGTTTATTTCTTCATTTACTTGCTTTGTATTGTATATGTAAGTGTGTAGTATTTTATTCAATACTTGAATCTTGTTTATGGAAATATTCATGTTTAAAGTATGAATTAAATACCTTGTTGTGCTTATGTATTGAGTGATTTTTATCCTTTTATGAAATGAGTTATTATTACTTTAATTATTCTTGTTCTTTAATGTTTCCAAAGGGATTAGCTAACCCTAGGACTCGTCCATTTACTCCGAATTAATTTTGGAAAAGATAATTTGGGGTTGGGAAAGATTAATTAACAAGAACTTGAGGCGTTAACCCTCATTTTATAGATTCTACGTAGGAATAGGATTGAACTACTTGTAGCCAAATCCGGGAGTGCTTAATCTCTTAATTCTTTTAGGTATAATTCAATTAGGAAGTCTTTTTAGTCTTCGGAAGAAGCTAATTAAGAATTATTACTCCTGGCTAATTAACATAAACTCACTCATATTTGTAAAATCATGAAATACATTGGATTATTACTTGAGTGTAATTCCCGATGCAATCATACTTGTATACATTGACCATTTTACTTTCTTTCTAGGTTAGTTTACATTTTTGCATTTAGGTATAAATATTTTCAAACCAAAGTTCTTAGTGTTTGGCATTGCGCGATAAGCGATAATTTTCTTATATTCCTAATCGCATACACATTGTTCTCTGTGGGATTCGACTCCGACTCATAGTTGGGTAAATTATATTGCATGCGACCATGTCCATTTACTTTTTAGTAGTGGATTTGGACGTTATCAAAATTGGCGCCGTTGCCGGGGAACAATTTGGCGTAATTTAGGTTGTTTGAGAAATAAGCAAAAGTGCTTTGATCCAAACTTGTGAATATTTGTGTAATTATTTTTCTTACCTTGGTCTATTTTTCTTGTTTGTTTCTTTTTTATTTTCTTATTTTTTTGAGGAAAAAAAGGCATAATATAGTGAAATTTGGTTGGATGGTAGTTGTTCATACATTGATGACCCTTATCCGTATTGTGGAGGACCACACTCGTGGAAAAATTATTTAAATTCTCCCAGGGGTGGATTATGCGCACAATTTCAAACCCATGAGTGAAGTATTTGTGATAAGTGTGGTTGCCAAAATGGTCATTGGGATGATTGTGCTTATTTGTCCTTCCCTTCCCCAAACCCCCGCTATGATGATTCTACTTTTTGTGATGAGAATTATAGGGCTATGGAAATGGAAGAAGTTGAGCATGGCCAAAGTGGAGAGTTCAAGCTCATGTTGGAGTGTTTACTTGAAGAAGGAAACAAGGAGCAAAATTCCTTGGAGGAGCTTTTGGAGAATAGTCTTCAAAATGACTTGGCACTTGAAAGGTTGCACTCATAAATGGATGAAATGATCGAAGCCTTAAGGGTTCAAAAAGCCTCGGAAGTGAATGATATCCAAGAACCTTCCTTGGAGATTGAAGATGAAAATCCTTCCTTGGCACTTGATCAAAACCAAGAAGAACTCTCAAATGCTTGAGAAAATAATGCTCATGTTGGAGACCATTCTTGAAAATGAGGAGAAGCACAACTGTGCACTCGAGGACTTGAAACAAGGCTTGGCTTACAATGATGAAATATCCGCACTTTGGAGGATCAAATGCAAATATTGGTTGAGGCTCACTATGCTCACCAACTTGAGAGTGTGGAAGAAAGCCAATAAGAGTTCAATTCCGAGGAAGAAAGTGAGCTTTACTTTGAGGATTCAAGAATTGAACATTCGCCAACCGACTTCATGAGTATTAATGATGCCAAGCGAAATATGGAATTAGAGTCAACCGGTGTACATGCAAATTTGGTTGAAATTGACGCTAGTTCAGGGGAAAAAGAGGATGTCAAAATCCGAGAAAAATTGCAAAGTGAAGATTTGAAGTCTCATTCCAAGCATTTTTCAACGTTGGAATTGTGTGGTGATATGGAGATCGAACTACACGAGTCAATGAGTGATTGCGAGGAGGAAAGTCCACAATCATACATTTTACAGTTTGAGGAAGCAAGAAAGCAAAATGACATTCCTCACATGAGATCCAAGAAGTGCAAAATGAAGAATTTAAAGTTTGTCTTGATCATCAACTTACCCCCCCTGGTCACAAGCTTGATTCCAAGCTAGGTGCCCAGTTCGTATCATCCAAGTGGCGAGAAAAGTGGTAATGTTGTTTTGCATTGTGCCACGACGTTAAATGCGACACTTGGTGGGAGGCAACCCATCATTTTTCAAAATTTTTAGTCGTTTTTGAAATTTTCTTTTTTAGAATAGCTTAGAATATTATTTGTAACTAATCTGCCAAATTTTAGATTTTTTTGGAATTTATTTGAGAAGGTCTGGGTGATCGGGCAGCCACAAACCAGTAGCTGCAGAAAACTACAAAGCAACGCGATCGCAGGAACATGCAAGTGTTCGCAGTGAATGATAAATGTCTGCTTTTATGCGATCTCTATAACACACACGCGATCGCAGACATTTTGCAATTTCCTTCTACGTGAACTCACTGTTGCTCATGCGATCGCGATGTATGGTAAGATTTTAAGATACAAAATCGCTGGGGAGAACAATTCATGCCCATTTTTCACCCAAACAAAGAACAAACTCCCCTGCTCCCCTAAACCCCCAAAAACAGTCCTAAAATCAACTTTGCTTAAATTTCATTGCATCACTCCCTCAAGGTATGTCAATTTCTCCATTACTACTCAAGTTACTTCTATTCATTATGGTTAAATAATGGAAGGGTAGCCTCATTCTTGCATTTTAGGGTTTATATTCCTTTTTACTTTGTCAAAAGACATTGTGGGTTTCTTTGTATGCTTGCTTGATGTGAGAGATTGGTTGAGAGAAAGAGAGTTTCTTTGGTGTCTACTTGCTGAGAAAATGGGGGCAAACAACATGTTCACTGAAATGCCTAAATGAACTCTGTCTGGGTGAAGAAGGCGACCATCGTGATCGCGATGCCTCATTCCGCGATCGCGTAGGTCAAAATCTGCTGAATGCCAAAAATTCTTCATTGTGATCGCGTAAAAGCTTTCGCGATTGCGTAGCTTCACATCACATCCTTCTCCGCAATCGCATGACCATGTCTGCGATCGTGGTTCACTGCTGCCCAGGCATGAAAATAGTAGCTTCGCCAATTCTGTTCCAAAATTTTTCTAACCTGTTTCTTTGGCCTAATTACTTCTAAATGCAATTCTATAAGTTCCCATATGGTTGTTTGACATGTATACTCTTTTTGTAGGTACTTTGGGCTATAAAATGGATTCGGCAACAAATGAAATGGTGCAACAATATGCCGCACAAGCTGCTGCAGAGTATTATTTTGATGTTGACACATTCTCATCCCTAGATGCTCTCAATATTATGACAAGCAACTGTCCAAAAGCATGATTAGTTAAAGAGGCATCCTCCTGAACGACCTTGAAGACCGATGGTCCGAGTTTCATGGGATATTAGTCACAAGTGGATGGGTTTGCTTTGTAGAAGAGCCCAGGCCAACCAACTATGAAGTCGTAAGAGAATTTTATGCAAATGCTGTAGAGACAGACTTCAATAATGAGTTGATGGCTACTGTCAGAGGCAAAGAAGTCCGTTTTAGTCTAGAGTTGATCAATGCATACTACAATCTCCCAAATGCCAACAATCAGGTGTATAGAGAGCGAGCTCAGGAGTTGGGCACCCAGTGGTTCATCACTCATTTGCATGGTGGACAGGTGCCAAACTAGATAAAGAATCACACCAGGATCGAGTCTTTAGAATTCATTGCGGAGGCCAAAACTTAGCTCTCCATCATATATGCTTGCATCATGCCTTCGAAGAATAAGATAGAGGTGACACTTGAGAAGGCAAGAGTGATTTGTGCTATCATGGAGGACATGCCTGTGAACGTAGGGAAACTCATTGCCGATGAGATAGCATAGGTGGTAGTAATGGACCAAGAGCTTATTCTTCCCATCCCAGATCACCCAATTATGCTATAATGCAAGGGTGGAGCCCAAGCCTACAGAAATGGAAAAGAACCCGGAGAAGCTTATCTACCCACTGCTGAGAAAGGGAGCAGGAGCTGCACCGAAGAAAAGGAAGATTGATGTAGCATCTCCATCCTTTGGCCAGTTCACGGACAATATCACTGAGATACCTGACACTCCTGCAGATGACACCGGGACTTCCACAACTATCACACAACTTGAGCAGGGACCTTTTACTCTCAGGTATATCTCTAGGCAGGTTTATGGCATGGATACACAGGTACGCTAGCTTGTAGCTGGTCTTCCTTCTGGACCATCCGGAGAGAGCACCTCTGTAGGTTCAACTGGACTAGGAAAGGTTCCAACCGTGTCCGACCTTGCTAAGGGGCAGCAGGCCCTCAAGTCCAAGCTGGGAAAAATTGAAAGAAGGCAGCGGAAGCAATGGGAACATGAAAAGAAGAAAAGAAGTTCCTCAACAAGATCATGAACACTTTGCGGAAGTTCTGTGGTTCGGACGAGGCTGAGGATGATTCCTTTGAGCTTGAAGCTCCCAGTACCTCCAGTGACGAGTGATGCCATTCAAGGAGCACCTCTTTCATTTTGGCTTGTTTAGTATAATTGTATTGGGGACAATGCAATATTTTAGGTTGGGGGTGGCTCCTATATGATGATTATGTATGTAATATGTGGTTTTTGTTTTATGGATATCATGACACATTTTCACAATAGGTCGTGAGGGCGCCTGACACCCTTGTCAGACAAGCCATTGCGGAACATTACTAAAATTCATATGTTGCTTTTAATTAGAAAGAAGTGGAACAAACACTTAACTTGGAATTTAAACCAGACGAGCAAAATACTGTAAGTGATATAATAATACAAACCAAAATAATCGTCTACCAAAGTGTGTGCCAGAACCTTGTGTCACAAGCTACGGGCAACTAGCAGAATATACATCCAAAAGAATATCATACTATCCTACTGTCTGAGTCAAAATTGACAGATAATAGAAATACAAAGAAAGACTTCTTCAGCTCTGGGTCGACATGGAGGGAAAGCAGCTCACCGTAGAAGTCCCAAGTCCACTCACAGATACGCACCGGAATGATAGCCAAATCCACATGCCTCAGATCCTGTACAATTAAGTACAAAAGTGTAGTATGAGTACATAAAATAATATATACCCAGTAAGTATCCCATCTAATATCGAAGAAGTAGAGACGAGAGGTCGAGTCGACACTTACTAAGGTCAAGTAAAATGAGAAGAATTTATAGTAATCAAGAATAACTCAAGTCATAAGAGTAACAAGTATGAAACATGAATTCTTCCTTTAACCTTCCATAAAGAGTGTGCGTTTAT
>MU779658.1:4221-54092 GCA_026770625.1 Nicotiana glauca | reverse complement strand
ATATATATATATATATATATATATATATATATATATATATATATAAATCAATTATGAAGTCAAATTTACAAGTAGAAAGCTAAACAACTCATATGCAGATAATCAGCAAGGAACGTACGACCCGATCCAACCTAAAAAATAAATGTGCATTGCCGAGGGTCGAACGGCTCGAAAGATAGATGCATCTATTACCCCGCTCGCGAATCTATCCATGAGACACGGTCAACATAAAATAAACAATCACCCTACTCGCGAATCATCCATGCGATGCAGGTACACATAAAATACATGCTCAAATAGCCTATTAAGAATTTGCCGGGGAATAATTACCCAAATAAAACCAATTCTCCTTTAAATATTTTTTTTAAGAAATGAAGTTTAATCCTTTTAGAAATTCACTTACTAATTCAATGTGATTTAAGCAATTCAGGCTTTCAATGTGTTCATAAATAATCCAAGTATAACATGCTTTTGGGTCCTAACTACCCGGGCAATAGCATAATAGTAGCTACGTACGGACTCTCATCACCTCGTGCGTAAGTAGCCCCCACAAATAAGAGCACATTATCAATTATTTCACTTATGGGGACAATTCCCTCTTACAAGGTTATAAATGAGACTCACCTCGTTCTAAAGCGCGTTCCCAATATCAGGAACATGCCCAAGCTCTTAATTCGGAGTCGAACGATCACAAACTAGTTAAAATAGGTAAGAACTAGTCAATAAAGGCCTAAAAGGACAAATTCTAACTATTTAAGAAATTTCCCAACCTTTTCCACAAGTTTCCTAATTCCGACCCCGGGACCACGTGCCTGGATTCCGATATTTTTCGAAGGAAATTGTTCTCTACGACTTAAGGATCAACAATATATAAATTCTAGTCCATTTCATAACAAATTTCATGCTTATATCTTAATTTTATTAAAACCCTAGGTCTAGCTCTAACCCTTTGATTTTATCTAATTTTTAGTGTTTAATCTACCTAATATACATGTATTTAAACTAATAATGAAGGGGAGTAACTTAACTTGAAGTGTTATGTTGAAACCCTCTCTTTGGAAGCCCCCAAATCGCCAAAGTGTGGAGTGTAAAAATGAAAAATGGTCTTGAGTTCAAATTAAATGAAATCTCTGCCCCCAGCAATTTTCGCTTCTGCGCCGACTTTTCCGCTTCTGCGATTTTGGGCCGCTTCTGCGGTTCTGGCCCAATTTGGCTGGCGGTCGAATCCCTGCTTAAGCAGAACCGCTTCTCCGATTTCATGACCGCTTCTGCGGTTTTCCCTAGGCCTGTCCTTGGCCGCTTCTGCGAAGGCCGGACCATATCTGCGGCCCTGCTTCTGCGGTCCAAGAACCGCAGATGCGGTTATGACAGAAGCAACAATGCTTCAGCTATTCCTCAACTTTCTAACTTTGCTCGAACCTCGCTCGTTTTGATGCTCCGGACTCCCGAGCCTCGCCCGAACATACCGACAAGTCTGAAATCATGAGACGGACCTACTAAAACCCTCATAACTCCCAAAACAACGCTAAATCTTGGAATCACCCAATACAACCAAATGAATCCAACTATTGAATCTTCAAGTTCTTAATTCTCCTCTAACGGGTCAAAACACGCTTAAACTACTCGGATTGACACCAAAGTTTACGGGCAAGTCTTAAACAATATTACAGACCTCTACCAAGCTTCAGAACCAAAATTCGAGCCCAGTATCTAGGGAATAAATTTAGATAAAATTTCATTACTCGGGCTAGGGACCTCGGAATTCGATTCCGGACATACGCCGAGGTCCCATATTTTCCCATGGACCCTCAGAAATTGTCAAATCACGAATTTGGGTCCGTTTTCCTAAAATGTTGACCGAAGTCAAACTTGGTCTTTTTAAGAAATCTTAAAGAAGCAAAGGGGCATATTCCTACTCATAACCCTTCCAATTCCCGAACCAATCGCTCCCGCAAGTCGTAAATTAGTTAAAGCAATTACGGGAGGCTTTATTTAGGGGAACGGGGTTCTAAAAGGCAAAATGACCGGTCGAATCGTTACATTCTCCACCTTTTAAACAAACGTTCGTCCTCGAACGGACATAGAAAAGTACCTAAACTGCTGAATAAGTGGGGATATCTGCTCTGCATGTCTACCTCGGACTCCTGGGTCGCCTCCTCAACCGGTTGGCCCCTCCACTGGACCCTCACTGCAGAAATCCTATTGGATCTCAACTGGCGATCCTGCCTATCAATAATGGCAACTGGCTCCTCCTCATATCCCAAACTCTCATCTAACTAGATGGTACTGAAGTCCAACACGTGTGATAGGTCGGCATGGTACTTTCGAAGCATCGAAACATGGAAAACTGGATGAACTCCCGATAAACTGGGGGGTAAAGAAAGCTCATAGGTAACCTCCCCAACTCATCTCAACACCTCGAAGGGCCCAATAAACCGGGGGCTTAGCTTTCCCTTCTTCCTGAACCTCATAATTCCCTTCATTGGCGAGACCTTCAAGAGAACCTTCTCGCTAATCATGAATGATACATCACGCGCCCACTGATCCATGTAACTCTTCTGTCTGGACTGAGCTGTGCGGAGCCTCTCCTGAATCAACTTTACCTTATCCAAGGCATCCTGTACCAAATCTGTGCCAAGTAACTTAGGCTTGCCAGGCTCAAACCACCCGATAGGAGAACGAGAACGTCGACCATATAAAGCCTTATACGGGGCGATATTTATGCTAGACTAATAGCTGTTGTTGTATGCAAACTCTGCTATATGAAAGAACTGATCCCACTGTCCTCCAAAATCAATCGCACATGCTCTAAGCATATTCTCCAAGATCTACACAGTCCGCTCCGACTATCCATCGGTCTGAGGATGGAATGCTGTGCTAAGATCTACTCGAGTCCCCAACTCACTCTGCACGGCTCTCCAGAAATTGGAAGTGAACTAAGGGCCTCTATCCGATATGATGGAGACCGGCACACCATGCAATCAGACTATCTCCCAAATATAAATCTGAGCATACCTCTCCGCTGCATAAGTAGTCGCCACTGGAATGAAATGGGCCGACTTGGTCAATCTATCTACAATGACCCACACTGAATAAATCTTCCGCAAAGTCCGCGACAACCCAACTACGAAGTCCATGGTGATGCGTTCCCATTTCCACTCTGGTATGAGCATCTGCTGAAGTAGGCCACCTGGCCTCTGATGTTCATACTGACCTGCTGGCAATTCAAACACTTAGTCACATACTTCACTATGTCCTTCTTCATCCCCCACCACCAGTAATGCTGCCTCAAATCACGATACATCTTCACGACTCCCGGGTGAATAGAATACCGCGAACTATGTGCCTCCTCTAGGATCCTCTCCCTCGGACCATCAACATTAGGAACGCATAGACGACCCTGGAGTCGCAAAACACCATCCTCGCCAATAGAAACCTCCTTAGTACCTCCCTGAAGTACTATCTCTCTGAGAACCACCAAACGTGGATCATCAAGCTGTCGTGCCTTAATATCCCCCAATAGCGAGGAATAAGCAACCACACATGCTAGAACTCGGCTGGACTCTAAAATGTCCAACCTCACAAGTCTGTTAGCCAAGGACTGGATATCTAGAGCTAAGGGCCTCTCCTCTGCTGGAATGAATGCCAAGCTACCCATACTCTCTGCCTTTCTGCTCAAGGCATCCGCGACCACATTCGCCTTGCCCGGATGATAAAGAATGGTAATGTCATAATCCTTTAGTAACTCAAGCCACCTACGCTGCCTCAAATTTAGCTCCCTCTGCTTGAACAGATGCTGCAAGCTGCGGTGATCGGTATAAACCTCACAAGGCACCCTATACAAATAGTGCCTCCATATCTTAAGAGCATGAACAATCGCTGCCAACTCTAGACCGTGCACAGGGTAATTCTTCTCATGAACCTTCAGCTGACGCGAATCATATGCAATAACTCGCTCCTCCTGTATCAACACATATCCCAAACCAACACGTGAAGCGTCACAATATACCGTATACATCCCTGCACCAGAAAATAACACAAGAACTGGTGCAGTAGTCAAAGCGGTCTTGAGCTTCTGAAAGCTCTCCTCACAGTCCTCGGACCAAATGAATGGTGTACCCTTCTGGGTCAGTCTGGTCAAAGGTGATGCAATGGATGAAAAGTCCTGCACAAATCACCGATAATAACCTGCTAATCCTAGGAAACTCCTGATTGTGGTCACTGAAGTAGGTCGTGGCCAACTCTGAACTGCCTCAATCTTCTTGGGGTCCACTTTAATACCCTCTCCTAACACTACATGCCCCAAGAATGCCACTGACTCTAGCCAAAACTCACACTTGGAGAACTTAGCATATAACTTCTGTTCTTGCAAGGTCTGAAGCACTACTCTCAAATGCTGCTCGTGCTCCCCCAGGCTACGTGAGTATATCAAGATATCGTCAATGAAGACTATAACAAAGGAATCAATATGAGGCCTGAATACCCGATTTATCAAATCCATAAACGTCGCTGGGGCATTAGTCAAGCCGAATGACATCACCAGAAACTCATAGTGGCCATATCTAGTCCTAAATGCAGTCTTCAGAACATCCGAGTCCCAAATCTTCAACTGATGATACCCTGACCTCAGTTCAATCTTAGAGAACACCGTAGCTCCTTGTAGCTGGTTGAACAAATCATCAATACGAGGTAATAGGTACTTGTTCTTTATAGTGACCTTGTTCAACTGGCGGTAATCAATGCACATCCGCATGGTCCCATCCTTCTTCTTCATAAATAGAACTGGTGCGCCCCAAGGTGGTACACTGGGCCTGACAAACCCCTTTGCTAACAACACCTCCAACTGCTCCTTCAGCTCCTTCTCCTTAGGAGCCATACTGTATGGTAGAATAGATATAGGTTGAGTTCCTGGAGCCAAATCAATACAGAAATTAATATCACGATCCGGAGGCATGCCAGGAAGATCTGAAGGAAAAACATCGGCTTACTCTCAGACTACTGGCACTGAATCAATCGTTGGAGACTCTGCAGTGACGTCTCGAACATAAGCTAGATAGGCCAAACACCCCTTCTCGACGATGTATCGAGCCTTCAGGAAATAAATAACCCTGCTAGGCATATCAACTATGGAACCCTTCCACTCCAATCTCGGCGACCCTGGCATTACTAATAAAACAGTCTTGGCATGGCAATCAAGGACGACGTGATATGGAGACAACCAATCCATGCCCAGGATGACCTCAAAATCAATTATATCAAGCAACAGAATATCTGCCCTAGTCTCGAATCCACAAAAAGTAACCACACAAGACCGATAGATCTGATCCACAACCACAGAATCACCCACATGAGTGGATACATGAATAGGAGTGCCCAAAGGCTCCGGAGAAATGACCAGGAAACGAGCAAACAGAGGTGACACATATGAATAGGTAGACCGTGGATTAAACAATATCGAAACATCTCTACGACTGACGGAAATAATACCTATGATGACGGCATCTGAGACCAATGCATCTGGCCTGGCCGGAAGACCATAAAATCTAGATAGAGCGCCGGCTATCTGGGGAGTAGCTGGCTGACCTCTCCCTATCTGGCCTCCACTTCTAGAATGTCCTCTACCCATCTTCCCTCCACCTCTAGGTGTCTGGGTAGCTGGTGCCGGAGTCTGGGGCTGCTGACCCTGCTGTACTACCTTACCCCGAAGCCTGGGGCAAGTCCTCTTCAGGTGACCCGAATCTCTACACTCGTAGCACGCTCGAGGCACTATAGCCTGCTGCCCTGAAGTCTGAGTTTGCTGACCCGAATACCCACTGGAAAAACCTTGGATAGCTAGTGGACGGTAAGAAATCTCTAGCATCGCACTGAAATAAGGCCTCACTAGGGCACCTCGGGGAGGGGGTGGTGGTGCTGGATGTGGGGGCCTGCTAGGTTGACCCCTCCCGAACTAACCTCTACCCCTATATGGGGCACCTCTGAACTCTTCGGAGGATCTGGCCCTCTTGCCGTGCTGTATATGCTCTCTACCCCTCAGACGGTAACCCTCAATCCTGCGAGCAATCTCAAGTACTAGTTGATACCCTGTGCCCATCTCTACCTCTCGGGCCATACCCAACCGGATAGTGAGGTGTAACCCAGCAGTGAATCTCCATATTCACTCTGCCTCTATGTGGAGTATCATAAGTGCTTGGCGAGACAACTCAGAGAACCTCGCCTCATAATCGGTCACTGATATCTGACCCTACTCTAGATGCTCAAACTGATGACGCAACTCTTCCCTCTCACAGGGTGGAATGTACCGATCAAGAAATAACTGTGTGAACTAACCCTAGGTGAGGGGAGGAGCACTTGTTGGCCTGCTAAGTGCATAAGACTTCCACCATCTACGGGCCCTGCCCTCTAGCTGAAAAGTAGTGAAGTCAACTCCATGCAACTCTAATATCCTCATGTTGTGCAGTCTATCCCTGCACCTGTCAATGATGTCCTGGGCATCCTCATGATGCTCACCCCTAAGGCTGGAAGGTGCAGCCTGGTCCATCTATCTAATAACTTCTGTGAATTGCCGTCCACAACTGGCCTGGGCTGGGGTGCCAATGCTAGAACTGGATGAACCCTATTTGTGGGTAGTGCACCTGGAGTCTGATATACTGCAGCTGCATGACCTTGAGCCTGAGCAGTAGGGGTATGGGCCCCCCTCCTTCCTGTGAAGCAGCTGGGTCTGCTGGAAATAAACCAACATGAGTCATAGTGTCCATGAACCGTAGCATGCGGTCCATGACCTCTTGAAATCCCGGCGCTGTCATGAAATCCACCGAGGTAGGCTCAGTTGTGGGCGCCTCGCCCCGCTCTTAAATGATGGGATCCCTCGCAGGATGTACTGGTAGTGCAACTGGGACGGCTCTGGGACGCCCTCATCCCCTACCACAGGCCGGTGCCCTCCCCCGGTCTCAGCCTCAGCCTCTAAGAACAGGGGGAGCAGCTCCTCCTGGGTCCGGAATGTTAGCAGTATGAGTCCTCACCATCTGTGAGAGAATAGAAGAGGGAAATTTAGTACACTAAGCACTACACGACGGGAAATGAATAAAGAGTAGTCTTTCCTAATACCCTATAGCCTCTCGAAGATAAATACAAACGTCTCCGTACCGATCAACAAGACTCTATCAGGTTTGCCCAAAACTCGTGAGACCTACGTGAACCTAGTGCTCTGATACCATGTTGTCACGACCCATTTTCATAATAGGTCGTGAGGGAGCCTGACACCCTTGTCAGACAAGCCATTGCGAAACATTACTAAAATTCATATATTGCTTTTAATTAGAAAGAAGTGGAATAAACACTTAACTTGTAATTTAAACCAGACGAGCAAAATACTATAAGTGATATAATTACACAACCCAAATAATCGTCTACCAAAGTATGTGCCAGAACCTGGTGTCACACGCTACGAGCAACTAGCAAAATATACATCCAAAAGAATATCATACTATCCTACTGTCTGAGTCCAAATAGACAGATAATAGAAATACAAAGAAAGACTTCTTCGGCTGCGGGTCGACATGGAGGAAAAGCAGCTCACCGTAGAAGTCCCAAGTCCGCTCACAGATACGTACCAGAATGATAGCCAGATTCACCTGCCTCAGATCATGTACAATTAAGTACATAAGTGTAGTAGGAGTAAATAAAATAATATGTACCCAGTAAGTATCCCGTCTAATCTCGAAGAATTAGAGACGAGAGGTTGAATCGACACTTACTAAGGTCAAGTAAAATGAGAAGAATTTATAGTAATCAAGAATAACCCAAGTCATAAGAGTAACAAGTATGAAACATGAATTCTTCCTTTAACCTTCCATAAAGAGTGTGCGATATATATATATATATATATAAAAATTATGAATTCAAATCCACAAGTAGAAAGCTAAACAACTCATATGCAGATAATCACCGAGGAACGTACGGCCCGATCCAACCTAAAAAATAAATGTGCATTGCCGAGGATCGAACGGCTCGAATCATAGATACATCTATTACCCCGCTCATGAATCTATTCATGCGACGCGGTCAACATAAAATAAACAATCACCCTACTCGCAAATTATCCATGCGACGCAGGTACATATAAAATACATGCTCAAGTAGCCTATTAAGAATTTACCGGGGAATAATTACCCAAATAAAACCAATTCTCCTTTAACAATTTTTTTTAAGAAATGAAGTTTAATCCTTTTAGAAATTTACTTACTAATTCAATGTGATTTAAGCAATTCAAGCTTTCAATGGGTTTATAAATAATCCAAGTATAACATGTTTTTGGGTCCTAACTACCCGGACAATAGCATAATAGCAGCTATGCACGGACTCTCGTCACCTCGTGCGTATGTAGCCCCCACAAATAGGAGCACATAATCAATTATTTCACCTATGGGGATAATTCCCTCTTACAAGGTTAGAAAGGAGACTAACCTCATTCCAAAGCGCGCTCCCAATATCGAGAACTAGCCCAAGCTCTTAATTCGGAGTAGAACTATCACAAACTAGTTAAAATAGGTAAGAAATAGTCAATAAAGGCTTAAAAGGCTGAATTCTAACTATTTAAGAAATTTCCCAACCTTTTTCACAAGTTTTCTAATTCTGACCCCGGGCCCACATGGCCGGATTCCGATATTTTTCGAAGGAAATTGTTCTCTATGACCTAAGGATCAACAATATATAAATTCTAGTCTATTTCATAACAAATTTCATGCTTAAATCTTAATTTTATTAAAACCCTAGGTCTAGCTCTAACCCTTTAATTTTATCCAATTTTTAGTGTTTAATCTACCTAATATACATGTATTTGAACTAATAATGAAGGGGAGTAACTTACCTTGAAGTGCTATATCGAAACCCTCTCTTTGGAAGCCCCCAAATCGCGTAAGTGTGGATTGTAAAAATGAAAAATGATGTTGAGTTCAAATTAAATGAACTCTCTTCCCCAGTGATTTTTGCTTTTGCGGCGACTTTTCCGCTTCTGCGGTTCTGGCCCAATTTGGCTGGACCGCTTTTGCGATCGAATCCCCGCTTAAGTGGAACCGCTTCTGTGATTTCATGACCACTTCTGCAATTTTGCCTAGGCCGCTTCTGCGAAGGCCAGACCGCATCTGCGGCCCCGCTTCTGCAGTCCAAGAACCGCAGATGCATTTATGACAGAAGCAACACTTCTTCAACTATTCCTCAACTTTCTAATTTCGCTCGAACCTCGCTCATTTGATGCTCGGGGCTCCCGAGCACTGCTCGAATATAACGACAAGTCTGAAATCATGAGTCGGACCTACTCGAACCCTCGGAACTCCCAAAACAATGCTAAATCTTGGAATCACCCATAAAACCTAATGAATCCAACTATTGAATCTTTAAGTTCTTAATTCTCCTCTAACGGGTCAAAACACCTTTAAACTACTCGGATTGACACCATATTTTATGGGCAAGTCTTAAATAACATTACGGACCACTACCAAGCTTTGGAACCAAAATCCGAGCCCAGTACCTAGGGAATCAATGATTACTTAGTTTCTTTAATTCCTTAAAACTTTAATTAAACAATTTTAGATAAAAATTCATTACTCGGGCTAGGGACCTCGAAATTCGATTGCGGACATACGCCCAGGTCCCATATTTTTTCACGGACCCTCAGAAATTGTCAAATCACAAATCCAGGTCTGTTTTCCCAAAATATTGACCGAAGTCAAACTTGGTCTTTTTAAGAAATCTTAAAGAAGAAAAGGGGTATATTTCTACTCACAACCCTTCCAATTCCCGATTCAATCACTCCCGCAAGTTATAAATTAGTTAAAGCAAGTATGGGAGGCTTTATTTAAGGGAAAGGGGTTCTAAAAGTCAAAACGACCGGTCGGGTCATTACAGTGGAACATGAAGTGGTTGTTTTTGGGTAGTTGTAAACTTGTGTTGATTGGTAATATTGTTCGTTTATTAGAAATCCTTGTTAGTTTATATTTTTCTTGTTGTTTATTTGTGTTGAAATTTTTGGCCTAAATATTTTGTTCGTATAATAGTATTAAGGTAATTCCTTAGTTTTACTTTTTATCGCGGTTCTTTTGCAAGGAATTTAGTTGTGTTGAACTGAGTGATTTTTCCCTATGATTGATGGCTTGACACCTTTCTTGAGGGAATAGTCTTTAGTTTTTTTTAGAAAGTGTATATATATATATATATATATATATATATATATATATATATATATATATATATATATATATATATATATATATATATATAGTAGCTAGTTTGGTAGCTAGTTGTGAATAATTTGGTTTTTGGGGTATAATCTTGTGCCCATAAGCCAATGTGTGACTTGTTTGGTACCAATATAATTTAAAATTTGGCATATGAAGTTTTTGATCCTAAAAAATAAAAAATAAAAAAAATAAAAAATAAAAAATAAAAAAGATGAAATTGAATGATTAAAGTTAGGTTCCTTGTTATCACTTTTAGATGCTAATTTTGGCTCTTTGATTCACTAATTAGCTTCTTAGGCTACATGTGACCCCCTTGAGATTCATTGTTTCCAATTGGATTTTGGATTTGCATTTCACTTGAGTTCTCATGTGCCATGTGTGGTGAGCTTTGATTGTGAAAGTTCTTTTGCATCATTTGTGGTCTAGAACTTGCCCGAAATGTGCTTCAAGGCGAAATCCTAGATTAACTTGGTTTGAAAAATGATATTAGGCCTTCCTTGTAATATTATTGTGCCTAAAATTCCTACCCGTGCATATTTTTCCTAGTCAACCCTTTTGAACCTTATAACTTTTTCTTTTGCAACCATGTTACAAGCCACTCTTGTGGCACCGTACCTCCATAAGTAATGTAAAGTATGAAAATAGGCTAAAAGCCTAAGTTTAGGGGTGGAGGTTGGAAAAGTTATGATGTGGAGGCTTCTCAAAAAGTGATAAGTGTTGTAAAAAAAGGGAAGAGAAAGTATGAATAAATGGGAGACTAGGTGATACAAAAAAAAAAGAGAAGAAAGGGTGGAAAAATTATTGCAGGAAGTGGACTGTAATTGTGAAACAAGTGTAGTGCTTAGGGAGGTTTTGAGTCACTCTTACCAAATTGTGCCATACGTTAACCAAAAACTTAAAACACAACTCTTTAAGTCCTAATTGATTTTGAACCAAGTATGTCTACATTAGTGGATAAATACATGAAGGGCAGCCTATGGTACTACTTGTGTGCATTTGAATATCTTTGATAGAGAGAGTTGATCATTTCCTTTTATCATCTCATTGACGTCTTGAATTAAAATTTGTGAGTTTGGGATTCTCTCTTAAAGTGCGAGGGTACATGAAATTTGAGTTGTGAATTTAATCCCATTTTCAATTGGGAGGAATGAGCGAAGGGAAACAAATGTGATGGAGAGGCAAATTTTGAATCTTTAGTGTCATGACTTGGTTGCTACTTTGATTAATATAGTGTTTGAGCACGTTATTGGAAATAAAATGTGTGAAAAGTTGGTGATTCATATGCCTTAGATTAATTTTTGATGCCAACCAAAGTCACTAGATTGTGCTTAAAGTGGCCCTTTTTGACTTGGAATGATATTTGGTTTGCCATTGAGCGTAAGTGATGATTTGATTGGTTTGCCATTGAGCGTAAGTGATGATTTGATTGAAGGATGTTTTTAATTTTTGAATTGCTTGAGGACAAGCAATAGTTTAAGTTTGGGGGTTTGATAAGCTGGTATTTTACCAACTTATCACCTCTTAATATTTAAACTTTTGCCTAATTTTGGTAGGAAACTAGGACATTTTTTGAGGTTTATTGGCAATTTTCAGGCGTCATGTGATTTGGAGAAGAAACGGAAGAAATCAATTCAAATTGTGCCAAAATGATGAAAAATGACTGCTGAGCAGTTACTCTTCGCGATCGCAGAGTTCAGAACGCGATCGCACTTGTTTGTGAAAATATGAATCGCGATCGCAATGGTATTTACGCGATCGCGCTTAAGAAACTAGGCACCAGCCTATGATGTTCTACGTGACCACAATGTCTGGTCTGCGATCACATGAGGCTTTAAGCTAATGCTATGCGATCGCAAAGGATGGACCGCGATCGCAGAACGTCAAAACGTGACTCTACGCGATCGCGGTGAAGTAAATCTGGGCGAAATCTGGGTAGAAATGAAATTTCACATTTTTGATCCCCAAACTATTTAATACCCTACTAGGCTCATTTGTAAGGTATCAGATCTTTGGCTTATTTTTAGTTCCACACACAAGAGAGAACAAGTTTTGGAAGCCAGGGTTTGCACACACACTTTGGTCTTGAAGATTTGAAGCTTGTGGTTAAGGATTTCTTACCCATTTATGTTTATTTCTTCATTTCCTTGCTTTATATTGTATATGTAAGTGTGTAGTATTTTATTCAACACTTGAACCTTGTTTATAGAAATATTCATATTTAAAGTGTGTTAAATACCTTGTTGTGCTTATGTATTGAATGATTTTTATCCTTTTATGAAGTGAGTTATTGTTACTTTAATTATTCTTATTCTTTAATGTTTCCAAAGGGATTAGATAACCCTAGGACTTGCCCATTTACTCTGAATTAATTTTGGAAAAGATAATTTGGGGTTGGGAAAGACTAATTAACAAGAACTTGAGGCGTTAACCCTCATTTTATAGATTCTACCTAGGAATAGGATTAAACTACTTGTATCCAAATCCGGGAGTGCTTAATCTCTTAATTGTTTTAGGGATAATTCAATTAGGAAGTCTTTTTAGTCTTCGAAAGAAGCTAAGTAAGAATTATTATCCGTGACTAATTAGCATAAACTCACTCATATTTGTAAAATCATGAAATACATTAGATCGTTACTTGAGTGTAATTCCCGATGCAACCATACTTGTAGCCATTGATCATTTTACTTGCTTTCTAGGTTAATTTATATTTCCGCATTTAGGTATAAATATTTTCAGACCAAAATTCTTAGTGTTTGGCATTGCGCGATAAGCGATAATTTTCTTACATTCCTAATTGCCTACACATTGTTCTCTGTGGGATTCGACCCCGACTCATAGTTGGGTAAAGTATATTGCATGTGACCGTGTCCATTTAATTTTTAGTAGTGGATTTGTACATCATCACTTGTGTCACCTGTTTACCTACCATACCACTATACCACCACAACTCATAACCAACAACCACATTCCATTCTAAGACAATATAGAATCGGGTTCCTTAGGTTCAATGGGAAGGGGTTCCAAGATTGGTGGTACCAAATAGAATAGTTCTTTGCAATGGATGAGATCCCTCACTATGAGAAAGTGAAAGTGACTTCTATGCACCTAGATGATTTGGCTCTGCAGTGGCATAGAGCATACAAGAGAAGCAGGTCACAATTGCAACTGCCTTCCCGAAGCTAGGAGGAGTATATTTGGGCACTGTCAGTTAAGTTTGGGGCAGAATTTGATGACCCTATGAGTGAGTTAGTTAAACTGAAGTGAACTGGAGGGGTGGTTGAGTTTCAGGAGTTATTTGATAGAGCTATGACTAGGTCAAATCTGGAGCCCGGTTATGCTATCAACATACTTTTAGAGGGGCTGAAATCTGAATTATGGGATGCTGTCATTCTCAAACCTTATTCCTTACTTCAAGCCTATCATTTGGCTTGGTTACAGGTGTCAATATTTATTAAATAAGCCAAAGCTTTGAAATCCTCCATTCTACAGTCATCTAATATCTTCAATAGAACCCATGCTGCATCATAGCAACCCACATATGCTAAACCTGTAACAACACCTGTTAACCATTTACCAAAACATGTCCAGAATACAGTCCTTGATAGGACTAAGAGGAGGAGACTCACCCCTGCAGAGTTGAGTGAGAAGAGAGCTAAGGGGTTGTGCAATGTCTGTGATGAAAAGTTTGATCATGGCCATATGTGTAAAGCCAGGGCTCAGTTGTACTTGCTGGAGTTAAAAGAAGTGGTGACAGTGGTGGAAACTGAGGAAAAGCTGTTTAACAGGGAAAAGATTGCAGAGATGTGTGAGATCTCATTCCATGCTCTTCATGGCACTACAGGTTACAAGATATTAAGACTCCCGGATACTATCAACAAAGGCTACACAATATCCATATTGATACGGGATCAACTCATAACTTCATTGAAAAGGATTTGGTGACTAAATGGCCTGGAAGGTGGATTCATGTTAATTACTTGATGCTAATTTAGCTGGTGGAAACACAATTCCAATCTCATGAGTGTGCAAGGGAATTGAGTGGTTGTTGCAAGGATCTGTGTTTTAGAGCAGACTTTCTGTTGCTTCCTTTGGGAACTTGTGATGTAGTGTTGGGGGTCCAGTGGTTAAGTGATTTGGGCGACATTTTGTTCAATTTTAAGAAATTGACTATGCAATTTGAATATGAAGGGAAGATGTTACTCTTGCAAGGGATTAGGCCCAAACTACAGATGGTGGAGTCAGATGCCCTGCAGAAAATACAAAAGGAAGAGGCCCAACTATTTATGATTAAGGTTACAAGGAATGCACCAGAGAAGCCTAAGAAGGAATATGAGAAGCTTCCAGGCACTGAACCTATTGATATTCAGCAAGTGTTGTAGGAGTTTAAGTCAGTTTTAGTGAACGAAAGGGGTTTCCCCCTTTCAGGGAACCTTTTGATCATCATATTCCACTCAAAGAAGGGTCCAATCCAGTAAATGCCCTATGGGTATTCTCCAGTGCAAAAAGATGTTATTGAAAGAATGGTGCAGGAATTAGAATCCCAAGGCTTAATACAACATAGTAGTAGTCCATTTGCGTCTCCAGTTGTATTGGTAGAGAAGAAAGATGACAGTTGGAGGTTATGTGTGGATTACAAAGCTTTAAACCATATTACAATTAAAGACAAGTACCCTATACCTATCATTGAGGAGCTGTTGGATGAATTGGGGGGTTCACAGGTGTATTCTAAGATTGATCTTCGATCGAGCTATCACCAAATTAGGATGGCACCCTCAGACATTCACAAGACAGCCTTTATGACCCATTTCGGTCTTTACGAGTATTTGGTGATGCCATTCATCTTAACCAATGCTCCCTCTAGTTTTCAAGGCCTGATGAACCACATTTTTCAAGAACACTTGAGAAAGTTTATCTTAGTGTTCTTTGATGATATACTGGTTTTTAGCAAGACTATGCAGGATCATGTGGTTCACTTAAAGAAGACCTTCAGATTGTTGATGCAACGCCATCTCTTTTCCAGGAAATCTAAATGTCATTTTGCTACAACAAGTGTGGAGTATGTGGGACATTATATCTCTTCCAAGGGGTCTCTACTATCCCTAAAAAGATCCAGGCAGTACAAGAGTGGCCAACCTCTTCTACTGTCAAGCAATTAAGAGGCTTCTTGGGGTTGACAGGGTATTATAGGAGATTCATTAGGGGTTATGGGAAAATTAGCAAGTCCCTGATTGATTTGTTGAAGAGAGATTGTTTCAAGTGGACTGAGACGTCAAGTGCTAGATTTCAATCATTAAAAAATGCTCTAACTACTGCACCAGTGTTAGCTCTGCCAGATTTCAGCTTGGTATTTACAGTCGAAACTGATGTATGTGATGTGGGAATTGGAGCTGTGATTATGCAGAAGGGCCAACCCATTGCATATCTAAGTAAAGGGTTATCTAAACAACACCAAGCTATGTCTGTGTATGACAAAGAGTTGCTAGTATTGGTAATGGCTATCACAAGATGGGGTCGGTATTTAACAGGTAAATATTTCATTGTTAAAATTGACCAAAAGGCCTTAAAATTCCTACTTGAGCAAAAGTTGCACACAGGAGCACAATTGAAGTGGGTGACTAAACTAATGTAGTATGACTTTTACATTGAATATAAGAAGGGTAAGGAGAATAAAGTTGCAGATGCTCTATCCAGGATTCCTGTAGTGGAAATTGTTCCTCTCTCACTATCCATCATGAGAACTGACCTACTACAGACCATCATGAATAGTTGTACAGATCCTGAGTTACAAAAGTTAATGTATCGATTGGGTAATCTCAAAAAAGTTATGAAGGGGTATTCTCTCCTTAATCAGTAATTACGAAAGAATGAGAGACTAGTTGTTGGGTCTAATGCAACACTTAGGAAGGAGATACTTTAATTGTGGCATGACTCAGTTACATGTGGTCATTCTGGAATCGACCACACTTACAGAAAGATTGATGCTCTGTTTTACTGGAGAGGAATGAAGGAAGATGTGGAGAACTATGTTAAAAATGCGATGTGTGCCAAAAAAGAAAGTATGACCACTCTGTATCTCCAGGCCTATTGCAGCCACTACAAATCCCAGCACTGGCATGGAGTAGCATTAGCATGGATTTCATCGAGGGGTCACCTAAGTCCAATGGGAAAGAAGTCATTTGGGTAGTGGTGGATAGATTGACAAAATATGCTCATTTTGCAGCAGTTAAACATCCTTATTTTACAATAGACATTGCCAAGCTTTTCATGGAAAATATATTTAAGCTTCATGGAATGCCTGAAGATATTGTGAGTGACAGGGACCCAATCTTCACAAGTAAATTGTGGCAGGAACTGTTTGCTACCGTAGGAGTGACCTTAAACACTTCTACTACTTACCACCCACAATTCGATGGTCAAACTGAGGTTATCAACAGGTGTTTGGAGACTTATTTGAGATGCTACTGCTCTGACTCACCTGCAGATTGGGGGCATTAGTTGATCATTGTAGAATGGTGGTATAACAGCACCTTTCACACATCCACTCAGACCACATCATATGAAGCCTTGTATGACTAGCCTCCACCTTTACACTTGCCTTATATGCAAGGAGATTCAGGGGTACCAGAAGTGGACTGAAGCTTGATGACAAGGGAGCTTAAGTTGCAGCTACTTAAGTTCCATCTGTCCAGGTCTCAACAGAGGATGGTCGACCAAGCCAATAGGAAAAGAATTGACAGACAGTTTAAGGTTGGGGAGTGGGTATATCTTAAGATTCAACCCTACAGGTAGATGACTTTATCTAGTAGACATTTCACCAAACTCTCCTCCAAGTATTATGGCCCATACCAGATCCTTCAGAAGGTAGGCAATGTTGCCTACAAACTGTCCTTACCTCCACAGTTGATGTTACACCCAACCTTCCATGTATCCTTACTTAAACCCTGTTACGAGGTTCATCAGAAAGTATCTCACCCTCTAGTGTTGGACTTGTCCAACCCTTACTGTCCTTGCCCTGCTAAAGTGTTGGATAGAAGGATGGTTCAGAAGAGGAATAAAGCAATAGTTCAACTTTTAATTCAATGGGATCAGCTTCCAGAAGATCAAGTGACTTGGGAAGATGTTAGTATTTCAGGTTTCCATCTATCCTTCCTTGAGGACAAGGAATTTTCAGGGGGGAGTATTGATATGAACTGCATCAATTGCACAGCTGTGAGAAGAGTACGCAGAGCTTGAGTAGTAGTACGAGAATAAGGAGTAGTTAAGTCAGTTACATAGTTTGAGAACTAGCAGTTTAGTCCCTAAAAGTATTTTCACTAGATCAGTTAGTCTTATATTTCTTTTACTTTAGTCTCCATCTCAGTCACGTTATATGTACTGCACTTTACCCAATTGAGGATTATGAATGAGAATACTTAGTTCCTTTTCCTTCTCTCTTAGATTGCTAGCTTAGTTCCCGTTATTTTCCTTGCAAGTTAATAGATTATATCACTCAAGCAGGTTTAATACAACATAACTAGACATTGATAAAATATACTATTGGAAAATATTAATATTCTAAGAAGAAATCCAAAGTACTTGACAAACACTAAGAAAAGCAGAACAATACCATCAAACCGAGAGACCATTGGACAACAAAATAATACCCAATTCCACTCAATAGTTACAACAACATGTTTAAGAATTTGGTATAAACTTACCTTGATGAGAAGGAAATTCTTAGACGAGCAGTCGATGATAATGGAAGAGACGGGCTGTATTTTTACTTCGAAGAAGTTTACTCCAAGATGGGCAATCGGAGGAGATGGCGCAAGTGGTGAGAAGTTTTCTTCATTATTCCAATCGAAACAAGCATTTTTTGATCCAAGATTAGGGGTTTTCTTTTGGGGGTCGGGGGTTGGGTTTGGGCGTAAGAAAAGTGGGAAAAAGTTTGTGCCTATTTTTATTTAATAAATTACCTTTTAATGACCAGATATTATACTTTTAAGGATAAAATATTTCCCACTGTTAATGTTGAAATGAAACACTTACTTTAACGCCCGAAAAAAAGTTGGTCGCTATAAGTATATGCATACGACCGGATTCATATCCCTTCATTAAGAAATGATCGTTAAAAGTCAAGTTTCTTGAAGTAATATGACTTAAAAAAGGGTGAATGGGAAATTAAGGGACATGAAATTTTTAAGTGAAATTTTAAGTTTTCCCCATGATGAAAGAACATTGTACCATATTAGAAGTGGAAGAGGTTTTTTATCAGTATATAAACAATTGCTCTTCTTCTTGCTCTTAAAGAGTTGAGAATAAGGCAAGCCTCGCGCCGTCGTCGCTCGCTCGCTCGGCTTCAGCTAATTGATTGATTAATTTTTTGGACCAAACTTATTTATTAATAGTAAATATTAACAAAAATATTATTAAATATCCATTTTAAGCAAATGCTCTTCTTCTATCTCTTAAAGAGTTGAGAAGAAAGCAAGCCTTGTGTCGTCGTCGTCGTCGCTCGCTCGGCTCAACTTCAGATTCGGTTTCGGATTCAGATTCGGATTCGGATTCGCATTTGGTCAAATGATCGATTGATTGATTAATTTTTTGGACCAAATTTGTTTGTTAATAAAAAATATTAAAAGATATGTTATTAAATATCCATTTTAATAACAAAATATTAATATTAAAATCCAACCATTTCCATTTTTCCATTTTCTGTTTTGGTAACAGAAAATTAACTACCCTCTTCAATTTTTCCTCTTTATTTTCCCTCTTGATTGTTGAGTAAATAGCTATTTATGTTATGGAATTTATGCTATGGCCGTTTTGCCAAAATAGCCATTCTGAAGAGTTGCACCTCTTCAGTTTCCAGCCCAGCTTTGGCTATAAATACAAGTCCATTCTCTCAGAATTTCCATACGATTTTCCTAGTTTCTCCTCCTTCTTCTGCATTGTTTTAACTTCAAAGAAAGAAATAATAAGTGTAATTTGCTACTGAACTTTGTGTTCGTTGAAACACTGGGGTTTGAAGTACCACAACACCAGTGTGTAATTCATTCTATCCTGGGAGGAAATAATCCATAACATTGGTTACTAGGAGGCAATTAAATTCCTTAAGGAAAAACTGTGAATTCAGTGGGCTTGGATTAATTTTTGTTTCGTTGATATTTTTGTTTATGTTATTTTATATTTTCCAGAATTATTTTACAAATACAGTTACTAACAAGCTTAAGGAATTTAATTTGTATTCTGTATTTGTGTTATATTCACTATTTTGGAGTTTTAAAACCTTTGTGTTTTTTCACTCCGTGGAGATTAAAATCTATGCGATTTTAATGGTTGTTGTGTCATTCTTTTATAGAAATGACTAATGATAACAGAAACCAGGCTATTCCAATGGTGACTGATAATGCATTAACAAGTCGAACACCGGTATTGGCACTGACGGAGAAAACCGAAAAAATTTTCGGGTTAGATTTCAAGCGGTGATAGCAGAAGATGTTCTTCTACTTGACTACTTTAAGTCGGCAGAAGTTCATTAATGAAGATGTTCCAGTTCTGCCGGAAGAAACTTCAGAGAATGAACACTTTCTTGTGATTGAGGCATGGAAGCATTCTGATTTTCTGTGCAAGAATTATGTTCTTAGCGGACTTGAGGACGATTGTATAATGTCTATAGTGGCGTTGAGACGTCAAAAGAATCATGGACAGCGCTTGAAAAGAAATATAAAACTGAAGATGACATATTGAAGAAATTCGTTGCCGCTAAATTTTTGGACTACAAAATGGTAGATAGCAAGTATGTTATTACCCAAGTCCAAGAATTGCAAGTGATTATTCACGATCTCCTTGCTGAAGGTATAAATCGAATTAATACTGATCTTGAAAGTAGTAATTTTAGTATTTTTGCTAACAGAATTTTTATTGAAGGTCTTGTCATCAATGAAGCATTCCAAGTAGCAGCGATGATTGAGAAGTTTCCTCCTTTGTGGAAGGACTTCAAAAATTACTTGAAACACAAACGCAAGGAGATGTCCCTTGAAGATCTCATTGTTTGGCTGAGAATCGAAGAGGACAACAAAGCTGCTGAAAAGAGAGGCCGCGGAAACTCAACAATAATAGGAGAAAACATTATTGAGGATACTTCTCAAAATAAGAAAAAGAGGAAGCAGGCTTCTAGACCAAGCAAACATGGTTGAAAAGTATGACGATGTTGATGAATTGTGTGCTATGCTTTCTGAATGCAACCTGGTGGAAAATCCTAAGGAGTGGTGGATTGATTCTGGATCCACTCGCCATGTTTGTGATGTTAGGGAAGCCTTTGCAACATATGGTCATGTTGGACTCGAAGAGACACTTTTTATGGGAAATGATGCAACTGCCAAGATTGAAGGATGTGAGAAGATCTTTCTAAAGATGACTTCTGGCAAAGTGGTGACATTGAACAATGTCCTTCATGTTCCCGAGATTAGGAAGAATTTAGTCTCTGTTGGACTTCTTGTTGAGAATGGTTTTAAACGTGTTTTTGTATCCGACAAGGTTGTAATAAGAAAGAACGAAATATTTGTAGGAAAAGGTTACATCACTGAGGGCCTTTTCAAGCTTAATGTAATTGTTGTTGAGAATAATAATAAAATTTCAGGTTCTTCTTACTTACTTGAGTGAATTGAATTAGGACATATACGTTTGGGTCAGGTCAATATAAAACCTTGCGAAAAATGATAAACTTGGAAGTATTGCCTAAGTTTGAATGCAACAAATGAAAATGTCAAATATGTGTGGAATCTAAGTATGTTAAACATCCTTATAAGTCACTTCAAAGGAATTTAGATCCTTTAGACTTAATTCACACAGATATTTATAATATGAAGTTAATACCATCTCGCAGTGGAAAAAAGTATTTCATAACCTTTTATTGACGATAGTACTCGATATAGCTATGTTTACTTACTTAATAGTGAATATTAAGCAATAGACGTATTAAAGCAATACAAAAATGAAGTTTAAACGCAGCTTAACCAGAAAATTAAAATGATAAGAAGTGATAGGGGTGGTGAATATGAATCTTTTGTTGAACAAATATGTTTAGAATATGGAATTATTCATCAAACAATGGCCCCTTACACGCCCCAATCCAATGGGACTGCGGAAAGAATGAATCATTCATTAAAGGAGATGATGAACGCATTGTTGACAAGTTCTGGTTTGCCACAGAACTTATGGGGGGAAGTCGTTCTTACGGCTAACCGAATACTAAATCGAGTACCCCATAGAAAAACACAATCCATTCCTTATGAAAAAATGGAAATTAAGGAAGCCCAACTTGAATTATTTTAAAGTGTGGGGGTGTTTGGAAAAAAGTATAAGTTCCTAAACCCAAAAGGGTAAAAATAGGAACGAAAACCGTTGATTTTGTTTTCATAGGATATTCGACCAATAGTAAAGCATATCAATTTCTGGTTCATAAATCAGAAAATCCTGACATTCATAGTAATACGGTTATAGAATCAGATAATGTTGAGTTCTTTGAAAATATATATCCGTATAAAAAGGAATGAGAGTCGATTGGTGAAGGATCTAAACGACCTTGGGAATAAATAAAAGAAAGTACTTTTAATTAGGAGGATCCAAGACGTAGTAAACATCAAAGAACGCCTACTTCATTTGGACCAGATTTTGTGACTTTCTTATTGGAGAATGAGCCTCAAACATTTAAAGAAGCTATGTCTTCTTCGGAATCATTGTTTTGGAAAGTGGCAGTCAATAGTGAAATAGAATTCATATTGAACAACCATACATGGAAATTGGTCAATCTTCCTCCTGGAAATAAACCGTTGGGTTCTAAATGGATAATTAAGAGAAAAATGAAAGATGATGGCACTATTGATAAATATAAGGTAAGAGTTGTGGTCAAAGGTTATAGACAACGAGAAGGTCTTGACTATATCGATACATACTCTCTAGTTACAATTACATCCATACGAACGTTAGTAGCGTTAGCTACAGTTTATGGTATTGGAATTCATCAAATGGATGTTAAGACGACCTTCTTAAATGGAGAGTTGGAGGAAGAAATCTACATGGAACAACTTGAGGGGTTTGTGGTTCTATGTAAAGAAAAGAAGGTATGTAGTCTTTTAAGTCCCTTTACGGACTAAAACAAGCACCCAAACAATGGCATGCGAAGTTTGACCAAACAATGTTGTCAAATGGTGTTAAAATAAATGAATGTGATAAATGTGTGTGCATTAAAAATACTCCAAATTACATAGTCATTGTTTGATTATATGTGGATGATATGATGATAAAGAGTAATGACATTGCCAACATAAATGTGACTAAGCGTATGCTAACTAGCAAGTTTGATATGAAAGACTTGGAAGTTGCTTATTTAATTCTGGGAATTAAGATCCATAAGACTTCTCAAGGTATGGCATTGTCACAATCTCATTTTATTAAGGCAATACTTGAAAAATTCAAGCACTTGGGCTTTAAAGTTTCAAAGACTCTAATTGACGTGAATCTTACATTAGCAATGAACAAAGGCCAAAGAATATCACAATTAGATTATTCTCATGTGTTGGGATGCTTAATGTATATCATCAATTGTACACGACCAAATATAGCTTGTGTTATAAGTAAATTGAGTCGATACACGAGCAATCCAGGTCAATCTAATTGGATGGCAATGAAACGAGTTTTGGGATATTTAGAATATGCCCAGGGCATTGCTTTGCACTACAGTAAATATCCTACGGTGATTGAGGGGTACTGTGATGCAAATTAGATCACTGGTTCACTAGAAGACTGGAGATCCCAAGATGTAGGTTCAAGGAGATCAAACAAAGTCATTAATGACGGTTCAACATTGTCAACTAAACTTTTGGTCCATTCTCGTGATGAGACAATGTTCAGTACCAAGGCTAAAGCATTAAGGCTTTTTAATGATTCCTAAATTTGATATGGGGTATATCAAATAGTGTATCTATGGGATGACATGTTTAGGAATCACCTATGTAAATGTGAAGTGTTAGCCTCTTCAAGGAGAATTTTGCAAGGCCAGTTCTCTATGCACTTATGTAACTAGGCGGTGTTCATGACTGAAACGAACACAACAATGAGAACAAAAGACGGTTAAAGGTTGGTTGTGTGACTTATGGTTGTCTGGATATACACCAAAGTGCGACGGTTCAAAGATATCAAATCTACCGATTGATAGAGTATATCCGACATAGGTTCACTACAGAAAGTTCAAAGGGAAACCTACTTATCCAGATGCAATTAATCCTTGCTTGCGAATCGCACAGTTTTTCATGCATATTTCGTGATATAGCCATTCCCCATTCATGTGGGGGATTATTGGGTTTTAAGCATTAATATTGCTTTAAAAATGGAGATTGAGAAATGGAGGGAAATAAAAATTTTAAGTTTCCCCCTTGAAGAAGGAACATTGTTCCATATTGGAAGAGGAAGAGGTTTTTAATGGGTATATAAGTAATTGCTCTTGTAGCTCTTAAAGAGTTGAGAAGAAGGCAAGCCTCGCGCCATCGTCGTCGTGGCTCGCTCGGCTCCTCTTTGGCTTCGGATTCGGATTTGGATTTTGTCAAATGATTGATTGATTGATTAATTTTTTGGACCAAATTTATTTGTTAATAGTAAATATTAACAAAAATATTATTATATATCCGTTTTAATAACAAAATATTAATATTAAATCTGAGAATATTAATATTAAAATCTAACCATTTCTATTTTTCGTTTTCTGTTTTGGTAACAAAAAATTAACTACTGTCATTTGTGATAAATAGAGTCAGGTGATGTCGTTTCTGTCCAAATAGCCAGAAATGTCCCGACGAGACGCCGGAAGGCCATTTTTGCGAGAATAGCCGCCTATGGTCCTTTTTCGATTTCGGCCACTTACCAAGCACAACCCTAAAATCTTTCCTCCGAAGTGCTGAAGGGTCGTATTTGCAAAAGTACCCGTGATTTGTTTTAAGTTGAATTTTGCAAAAACTAATCTTTTCAGGGTTAGTTTTTAAACAAAATTAACATGGTTTAACCCAATCACCCTAATTTAAAAATATGCAGAATGAGCATTGTTTAGAATTTACCGGTGAAGGTTGTGGATCAGATTCCACATGTGGTGGGAGGATTTGGGAAAACAAGGACAAGATAGGGTTAATCAATTCCTGGGGGCACAATTAAAGATTCAACCTAGAAGTGATCTGATAGAAGCACCAGTGTCATTCAGGGATCCCACCCACTATGTTTTGCACTTCTTCGATTTTGAGCTTACACCTACTCTGGAAGAAATGGCAGATTATGTCGGGAGTACAGAGGGATTAAGACACAAGTACCTAGTATCTCCAAGAACTGTTACTCCCCACAAGTTTCTAGACATGCTGAAAATAGGTAGACAAATCAAGATAGAGAGTAGCAGGTGGAGCTTGCATTTTTCACTTTCTATACCAGCGGTACGGGCATTTAGAGGGATTCGAAGACCTAGAAATGGACTCTGCAGTAAAGGAAATCGGTCAAAGTGGGAGACGCATAGATGTTTCGCCTTCATGGTGGATTTTTTAGGTCTTTTGGTGTTTCCAAGGGAGGACAGGCACATTGATTTATGTGTAATCGGAGTTGTCCATATTTTGACCACTCAGGCTAAGAGTACCCTCACACCCATGATCGTATCAGATATATTTCGAGTCCTTACATCCTGTAAAACCAGAGTCAAGTTTTTTGAGGGGACAAATGTGGATGATCGAGCACCTTATCACTGTCCTCGATATATGAATTACGATTCTACGGGAAAAAATTGCATCGAAGAGTTTGGTACACGAGTGATAGGATTTGAAATGCCAGAAGGGGTCAAAGATTGGATCACCCACCTTTTTACTATAATCGTAGATCGGAGAGAGTGGACATTGGGTTGGTTTCCTGTTGATGAGATTATTTATATTCCCGCAACTGGTCCATACTTCCTTCTAAGGGGTCTCTGAAGAATCAAGCCTATGCCCCGTACCGAATTTTGAGACAACTTAGAAGATGCCAGACAGTTCCTAGAGATGAAGATCTTAGTACTCATGTGGTTGAAATATGCTTGATGTCCCATTTCCCGAAGAAATGGTTCATCAAAATTGGCGTGAATGCTAGTATTTGGGGGAAAACACTCGAGTAAGTGATTTTTCCTAGGGCGAGGTCTTAAGTGGTTATATTGCCTAGTATGGAAAGAGAGTCACAACAAATGACGAGTCTAAAAGGCCAACTAAAAGATCACATATCCAAGAATTTGTCGATGCAGTGCAAGAACAGTGGGTTTGGTTAACTAAAGAGAAGGAATACCAGACCAATATAAGCAAACTAGAAGATCAAGTCAAAACCATCAAATTTGATAGTGGGTTATAAGCTGTTGAGTGTGAGCACGTGATATTTGCCTCATAGGAATTACTCCCACAAAAATCAAAACAAAATGTTTGTTTTTATTGTGTGCAGTTTTAGTGAATTTTTGGGATATTTTTGTTATTGTTTGCACTTGTTGTGTGCATGTTTATTTGAGCAAATTAATGAAAAATACAAAAAATAAGTCACATTTGCATTTTTAGGATTTAATTTTACAATTAGGGTTAATTGAGCAAGTGTTTGTTTTACCAAAATGAAAAGAAATCACAAAAATAACATACTTCACATTTTAGTGTTTAAATGTCGAATTGTGTAATTCTCTTTTAAATTTAGTATTTAGTTATTTTGTGGAAATTACTATTTAGAGTTAATTAGTATTTTTGAAATAATTTGGACAAGGATTAATTTAGATTTGTATTTTATTTTAATTAGGATTTTAGAAAATGAAAAAAAAAGAGAAAACAAAAGGATCCAGATTTGGGCCAAAAATTCAAAGCCCAAACAAAATTCACCCCAAACCCGGCAAAATACAAACCAAAACCGGCCCAGACCCGCCCCAATACAGCTCGTCTCCAGCACCAACCAAACGACGCCTTTTCAAGTGTCTCCATCCAAGCCGTTGAATCCATTTGATCGAACGATCAAAATCTTTCGCCCTAACCCGTGTCCAGCCCTGACCCGTTCCATCAGAGACCAACCCGGTCTCAAAGGCGTCTAAACAACATCGTCTCATTTAGTCAAATGATCCAGGCCGTTGATCTTAATTGATCTAACGACCTAGATTTGTTCACCCATCCCGTATATATTCCTCCAAATAGACCCCGCCCCCCTCAAACCCTTCCCCCTATCTCGTCTCTTCAGAGACATTTGTAACGCCGCCTTCCACCACAATACTCCGCCCACCGAAAATCGCCTCACGACAGTTCTGGTGGTCCAAACACCCCCAAAATTACACTAATTATTCACCTCAACCTCCCCATCTCCATGCCACCCTCATCTTCCCTCAAATCTTAGCCCAGCCCTTCGAATATTCAAAAAACCAAATGGCTTTTCTGGCGCCGGCTTCAATGGCCACCATAATAACACCCCGAAACCCCCTCAAACTCCCTATCGCAATCCCTGAAACCCTTCCCCTCGAATCCTAGCCCAGCATCTCGAATATCTAATCTAAGCCATGAACCCTAGCGCCGCCACACGATTCCCCGATGGCGGCGCCACCTCCAAACCTTCCCAAATTGACACCATACAACAACCCAACTACACTCACCCTAAATCCACAGCTAGTTCCTTTCGAATATCCCCATGACTCATCGAATTTGAAATAAAAAATAGACCCGAAGAGTTTAAGTTTCAGAGGTCATAGATATGCGGATGATTTAGACCAAACGAGACCTCGATCATGTGTTTTCATCTCAGAACGCGTGATTGAGACCTTGTTTGGTTGAAATCGAGAATTCGAAGAGAAGAATTTCGGAGTCTGGCCAGCTTAGGTAATCCCGTTCATTTGTCCTCTTTTCTTTTCTTTCATTATTCTTGTTTTGTTTTGTGAGCCGTGTTCTCCAACATTTTTTTCTTTAGTTTGTTTAATTTCTAGTTCAATTAAGTCTACTATGAAATCTGTTTGCAATTTTGTTTTAACTTATGATTTTGATTAAATTGTTTCAAAGTTTGAATTTCAAAAGAGTCAGTCCTTGATTGTTTCACATCAATTTCAGTTCCGAATTGTTTGTATGAGAAATATTTTGATAGTGAAATGGTAAAACTTCTAGGATCAGAATTTGATACCCTATGTTTTGGTCACCATTTAATCTCTGACTTAAGGAATTGATTGGTATATTTTAGTATTCAGGATTTCAAAAATAACAAACACAGGATTCAGGGAACTCAATTTGAAAATTGAACTAAGGTGTTATGACAGCATGGGCTGTCAGGGCACGTTTGAATTTAAAAATCAGGTTGCCCATATTAGGGGAATAAAATAATGAAAATGAGGTTAATGGGGTACTGACATTTCTGTTTTAGTATTGGGCAAAGTGGAAAAATCAGGGAATATGATGGGGAAACGGTTTCTTAATTGGAGATGGAAATGGTAGACCTTTAAGTGCTCCTAAGAGCTGGAAATTGGGGGATGGAGGTCTTTAAATAGAAGGATACACATAGAGTTTAGGGAAAGACCTGAGAACCTTGAGAATCGAGTGAGAAGAGAGAAAATACATTGGAAATACAATGATTATACACTGAGATTACACACATATACACTGAGACATACTCTAGACAGGAATTGACAGAAAGAATTAGTCAGTAAATCAATTTTGGTTTTGACCTTCTGTACGGACTTTGAAATGGTTTGAAAGTTAGTCAGTGATTTTAGATTTGGGTGCCCTGGTTGTTAGGAGTTGGTATCATTTGTTCAGACTGCATTTCTCTGGGTTTTTGAACTGTTGAGTCTACTGCTGCATTGAATTTTGGAGTCATTTTCTATGGTTTCATCATTGGATTTGTGGCTGACTGTTGCTGTGTTCTTTCCATGATAAAGTATAGTTATTGATTGCCCTTTGTCCATTTATTCTTATTATTCCAGGTACTTATTTTATCTCCCATGGTCTAAGAGCTAAGACAATTTGTAGTTGAAGTTCTGGTTGACAATAATAGACTGATTTGAGTGTTTGAAATGGCTACCTTTATATTTGTTCATATATACTAATTCAGCCTTGCTTACACATACACTAGTCTTCATGTTAGATCATGTAGTAGTAACATATATGATTTGACCAGCTGGACTCTCTAATGTTTGGTATAATTAGACTGTATAATTGAACTATACAACCAAGCTTAGTTATAGATTATGCTAGTTCAATGATTGGTTTGATATTCATTTGGGACTGTTGAACTGTTTTAACTCGCATGGGACTGTTGTAAATTTTAGTGTAATGAAAGATAGGGTGTAGTGATATTAAATGTAATTAGTCAATGTCGATATGCTAGAATCATATAGTAGTTGAAGCATAAACACCAATGGTGATGAAATATAGCCGAGTGTGTTTGTCAGTTTGTTTGTCATCCCCAAAACTGATCCCACTTCCTTTCTCATGTTTATTACATTGCGTGGTAATTAGAGGTAAGAAAATTAAAAATCGGCACAACGTAAGGCTTCCAGTTAAATAGTCCATTATATCACGAAGCTTATTTATTGATTCCTTTTTCATGTGAAGTCTTATCCTGAACAAGTTTTGTCAATGAATTGTAGTTAAACCACTTATTGAGCCAAATTTGTTGGCCTGACTAGTTTGAATAAATCCTGATTGGATTCCGTCTTGGTCCTATTGGGCTTGAACAAAGCCCATATATTCCTAACCGGCTGCATAGTTGAAACGTGCACAAAATATGCCCTGGGCCTGATTCCCTCAACCCCAAGCCCAATTATGTATTCAGCCTTGGATATAGGCTTACCGGATCTGTGTCATTTTAAATTGGGCCTCACGCACAAGCCCACGACACGCTCACCAAACCTTCTGAAATTCGTAGTTCTCAATTTGAAATAATTCCAAGTTTGGGTTCCTCGAGCTTGGTGGTACACTTGAATTAAGAGGGTCCCCTCTTGTTGAAGTGTAGACTTGAGCTTTAGAAGCCCGAATGCCTTAATCAACAGTTTTACTAATAATATTGACCTATTAATTAATGCTCTTTAGAGACAAACCCAAGAGAAAATTATAGTTTACTCTAGGATGGCCTTTAAATAGTAAGATGAGATGAGCCTCGCCAAACAAAAATGTATAAATTGTGGGGCCCTCATTAAATTCTTATATTAAAATACTTAGAATTCGGGCGTGCCGTTTAGCGAATTTCACGGCCTCCCGCAAAGATGATAAAACGTTAGCCACTTTAATCGCGCTTTTAATAATTTTACCTTCTTAAATACGGGTGTGCATTTCATGCAACCCAAATCCAAATCCCAAAACATTGAATAAGAATGTGTTGAGGATCCGGGTGCATTTCATGTGACGTGATCCAAAAACATGTTCTTAAATGACGTTCACTTTCTTAAAAATTGACTAAAAGCGGTAAATAATTCTAAATTTGCACTATAGGTTTTAACATGTATTAAAATCATATTTTAGCCAAATATAGCAGTTGAGCGACCGTGCTAGAACCACGGAACTCGAGAGTGCCTAACTCCTTCTCCCGGGTTAACAGAATTCCTTACCCGTATTTCTGGTTCGCGACTGTAATACAGAGTCAAACCTTTTCCTCGATTCGGGATTAAAACCGGTGACTTGGAACACCATAAATCTCCCAAGTGGCGACTCTGAATCTCTTAATAAATGAATCCCATCACGATTATCCTTTAATTGGAAAAACTCCTTTTGTTATATCCTCCACGGGGTGTAGTAGCGAAAAAGGAGGTATGACAGCTCTGACGACTCTTCTGGGGACCAGAACCCAGAACTTTGGTTCAGGGTTCAAGAATTCGAGCTTGGTATATTTTTTGTATTTGGATTGTATATTATCTGATTTTTCTACGTGTTTAATGCTATATGTGCTAAATGCTTTACTGCTTTGATATTTGGTGAATTGTATATAAACTGTTATGAATCCTTCTCTCTCTCTGAGTCTTCTACATCATGGAGAAGGGTGCACTTCGTGTAGCTTCTCTTCTATTTAGAGTCTTTTCCCATTTAAGAACGAGGTTCGGATAAGTTACTAAGCTGGCGGAGCTTCTGTATCCCCGGTACGCTGCCCCCCTCGGTTCGAGTTGTCCGCTCGGGTAAGCCAGGTCTAGAACAATAAGCCCAGGATTTTTAAAAACCTAGAAAAACAAAGCCTCATGCCGGATCCCTAGTAGGAACGTTTGTTTGCATCATGTGCATTTGACTTTGGAGACTCAGCACAGGGGTTGGATCTGTCTAGGGCAGGTGTACCTGAAATGAAAAGACCATCCTGATGCATCTTACTCGCTATTTGTGCACTTATTTGCATCAGATGTGCATGCTGACCGGCTTTTGAATATTGGGAAAAATTGGGAAAAAAAGAGATAGTAGTGTAGAGGGTAAAGAGTTAATCACCTATTTTGAAAATATCAATTCCCAAATAGTATCGAAACTCTGCCGAATTTTTGAAGAAAAAAAATGTGTTTTCAAAACTAGTTTGTTTGCCTATAAGTGAAAAAAGAGAGTCTTGTGTTCAAAAATAGTTTGTTTTATTTGTTGATGAAACGAAAAAGGGGGAAAGGAAGAAATGTTTTGTTTTCGAAAATAGTTTGTCTTATGTACCCGAACTACGTCAGTTTGATTCTCACCGGATGTGAGATACGTAGGCAACCCCATCGGGTCCAACTTTCCTTTTTATAGAAATAGCCCAAAACAACAATTTTTTTTTTAAGTTTGTCATAAATAAGTTAGGTGACGCCATTCTTGTCTGAAAAAGCCGAACGTCCCCAAAAGGACGTCGGAAGGCCATTTTTGCAAGAACAGCCACCTTGAGTCGTTTCTTACGGTTAGCAGATACATCCTTAAAATCTTCCTCCTTGAAGTGCTAAAAGGCCGTATTTGCAAAACCAATATGTGAGTTTTCTTAAAAAGTAATCCTTTTTGAAAAAAATGATCATTTTTTGAGTCATTAAAATCAACTTAAATAAATGTGCAGGATAAGAACAATTGAAATTGAACCTTTCACGGTCCTTAAAGAGATCCCTTTGAAGCTCCATATGTGGTGGTATGATTTAGGCAAGGGTAGTAGAGAGACGGTGGTGAAGATTCTGGGCGGTCTCATTGGGTTATTGATCATCAGGCCAAGGTAGGATATTATTGAAGCATTGATACCTTTTTGGGACCCCACTCGCAATGTGTTCCGGTTCTCAAATTTTGAGCTCACACCGACATTGGAGGAGATGGCAGGTTATGCAGGCCTCAACGGAAACCTGAGAGGTCGATATCCTTTGTTACCAAGACCGGTATCTCCACACCTATTTTTGGACCTACTGAGTATTAGTCGTGATGTCCAGAACGAGGATTTCTCTCAAGTATGTTGTACTCTCATGTTCTTGTATCAACATTATGGTAATCCTCGGGGTTTAGAAGATCCAAATCTTGGGCTAACCCATGTCGGAAATAGAGACAAATGGGAGGCAAGGCGAGGTTTGGCATTCATAACAGCATTCTTGGGGGTGGTGATCTGTCCACGCAAGGATACTAAGATAGAAATGGGCCTCGTAGGGATGATCGATGTTGCGATAAAAAATGCCAACAACACTGTGGTTCCTTTGATTCTATCAGAAATCTACCGAGCTTTGACCTTCTACCGGGAAGGAGGAAGATTTTTTCAGGGTTCCAATTTGCTACTTCAACTATGGATGCAAGAACACCTTTGTCATCAGGCGGGGTATATGAATGCTGGTTTGACCGAGTAAAAATGCATTGAAAAGTTTGACCAACGAGTAACAGGTATTGAATTTCCAGAAGGTACTGAAGTTTGGTTTAAGCAGCTAGAATCATTAACATACGATAAAATTGATGGGCATTTGGGTGGCTTCCCGCCACTGCAGCGGTATACATGTCGGCTGAAGAGTGCTATATTCTCTTAATGGGCATCTAAAGCATCCAGCCATATGCTCCGTATCGGGTATTGCGGCAGTTGGGGAGATTCCAAACTGTCCCTAATGATGAAGACCTGAGCAAGAAAGTCATCGAGTTAGGTCCCAAAGCTGCATTTCCATAGGATAGAATTCGCAAGTTATGGAATGAGTGCAGGTTCCTCGAGCCCAGAACCATGGTCCGAGATTTAGCTAGGGGAGAAGTGGACCCAAAGTACAAGGTATGGTTCAAGAAGAAATTTCACATTCCTCTAAAACCCGCCAAAAGAGCCCATGTCCAGCAATTTACGGATGACTCACGAGAACAATGCTTTGGCTAGCAAAGGAAGAAACCTACAGGGCCAAAATAAGCAAACTGGAGAAACAAACCATGTAACTTCAATTTGAAAAAGATGTTCAAGCCGCTGCAGATGAAGGGGAGAAGATAAATCTGATTCAAGAAAATGAGATCCTTGAAGCTCGTATCCAAGAAATGAGAACAACTGTCGTAAAACCAGAAAGAAGCCGAGCTGACCAAAAACTCATAAATGAATTGAAAGGAAAAGTCCGCGAGAGCCAAATGGACTTGGAAATATCTGAAGCTAGCTTGACAAGGATTCGGGCTAGATGGGCGAAGGGCACGAAAGAGCGAGCACTCTATATGCAGCAGATGAAGAGAGATTATGAGGGAAGTATCACTATCCTGAAAGTAACAATAGACACTCTCGAAAACAGGGTATTCAGGCAAGTTAGAGATCACAGAGCAGACAGGAAACACTGTTACAATCTGATGGCACGAATGGAGGAACAAATGCATAAGTTTCAAGACCAACTCCTTCATAATTCCCAAGTGCTGGAAACCCGGGATCAACATATAGGAAGGCTGCTGCGGGAAAAGAACATGATTGGAGAAGAGATCACAAACATCGCACATTACATTATTGCAAATGCCGAGGATGCGAGAACATGACCTGTACCGCCTTTTTTGCGATAGTGATGATATTCGTCCGGCAAATAATGAGTGATCTGGATAGGCTCCAAAGGGATCTCGCACAAAGGCCAACGGCAACGCCGAGAGATGCCTCGCGGGCCCCAGGAAATTTTAAGGCATTAATGTACTCTTAATCGTTGTTTTGAGTCTGTATTTTTATCATTAAAGTTTGTAAGTCGGATTCTCTTCAAGTTTGCTTTGTTTGTAACTTCTTCAGAGTGTTATAATAAGAGTTTTGGCTTTTTGAAAAAGATTTTGCTACGTATTTTTCATCGGCCAGAACTACGCTTGGTCTGATTCATGCGGGGACATGATACAGAGGCAATCTATATAAGATTCAACCACCACTAAAAAGAAGAAAAAGAAAGAGAGGAAAAATGAAAATAACCAAAATAATGGAAAGTTGGAGGGGTATTAAAAAGGGAGCACAATTATGAAAAGCAATGACGCGTGCAACTGGGAGCAAATACAAGATAGAAATGGTTAACTACCTAGGTGCATCGCATCCTAACGTGCGATTGCATATATGTCAAACTCTAAAAACTAACAAGTTTGTAGCTTGTCCCAGAGAATTCAAGAAGTTAGTTTAACTAAAGCGTACTGGCCTATTACCATTATCAAACCAGATCGAAGGGACTGATACCAGTAATTATGTCTAGCCCCGATAGAGAAGAAAGCGTTGAGGTAGAAAAGGTAGATGTGCAAGCAATGAAAGATGAGATGTATAAATTGAAACAACACATGGCTGAGATGTACCAGGCCTGGACGAAAGGTCAGCCACCACCAGCCTATCCTGCTAACCCTACTTTCCTCCCAATACCCGCCCAGTCTCCGGAACAGCTTGTTTCGGATTTATCCCCAAATTTTCAACATCATCAAGGAACCACCTCCCAAACACCACAAATCCCAAAAACACTTCCATACCCTCCACCAATTACCCATGTCTTTGTGGCACCTGCACCAGCCCCACTCTACAGGTCTTCCAGTGAGCATGTGTTCAAAGCGCAGGATAATCAATATTACCCTCCCGAACCCACCTTCAAAGCACCTGAACCATACTTTTACCATCCTTAACCTGGTATCTCCGCAGAACCTGAAAAGCAAACCAAGAACCCAAAGCATGAAGAAATGTTCTGAAAAGTAAAAAGCCTGGAGCAATCTTTCAGGAATATGCAAGGTTTGGGCAGCCAAGTCAGTGTGGCATATAAGGATTTATGCTTGTTCCTTGATGTTCATTTACCATCAGGGTTCAAGATGCCTTAGTTCGATCTGTATGATGGGCATAGTGATCCGGTGGCACATTTTCGACGATTTTGCAGCAAAATGAGAGGGGCGGGTGGAAAGGATGAGTTACTGATGGCATACTTCAACCAGAGTTTGAGCGGGTCTGCATTAGAATGGTATATGCGACAGGACCATGGTAGGTGGTATACCTAGGATGATTTGGCCCAAGCATTCGCCGTCCACTTCAAGTACAATCTACAAATCATTCCAGATCGTCTGTCATTGATAAAACTGGAGAAAAAACCCGGAGAGAGTTTCAGGGAATACGGTTTCTGTTGGAGGGAACAAGCTGCGAGGGTCGACCATCAGATGAAAGAGGGAGAAATGGTTGATTACTTTTTGCAAGCATTGGAGCCGACTTATTTTGGTCACTTGGTAATGGCGATTGGCAAGTCTTTCAATGAGGTTATGAAAATGGGCGGTAAGTCCAACAAGATCCTGAGTTATCAGCAATCAAAGCAACCACTCAAGCTATCCAGAGCGGCACTGGGGGTGTGCTCGGGAAGAAGAAGAAAGAAGACGTTGCGACGATCAAGTCGAGAGCTTGGCCCTGAAGCCCGTCATCTTACTATAACCATCCCTCACCCCTCCCTCAAACTTACCCCCACATACCATATAGCCCACCCCAACACTACTACCCATATCCCGAATCTCCTTTTTCTGTTCACCACGATCAAGCATACAGCCAACCTCCGCCTCAAAACTAATAGCGTGCTCCCGCTCCACAGAATAGAAACCCTCACGGTCAAAATTTCTGACCTAATCCGGCATTCAGGGGTGACAGGGCACAAAAGAAGAAAACATTCACTCCATTGGGAGAATCATATGCCAGTTTGTTCCACAGGCTCAGACAACTGAATATACTAAGGCCAATACCATCTAAACTGCCAAATCCACCTTCAAAAAACCTTGATTACTCGGTCAGTTGCGAGAATTGTTCGGGTTCCCCGGGGCATGATACCGAGAAGTATTGGCACTTGAAGAATGCAATACAAGAGCTCATTGACACTAACATAATCAAAGTGTAGGCTCCTGAGGTATGTAACATCAACAGGAATCAATGCCAGCCCACCCAGAGGCGAACATGATTAAAATTGTGCATAAAAGTGGAGAGTAGAAGAAGCCATCACAGACCGTAATGACAATTCGGTCCAGTGAGAAAAAGATAATTGAACAACCAACAGGGGAAAGGTCAGCCCTCAAGTTGATTGAAAAGAGCGTTGGGCCACTGCGGCAGTGAGCAAGGGGTCTCCAAGCCAGATCACAACGAGATAAGAGAAAGTAAAGGTGATTGTGCCAGGAGCAGTCAGCAGACCCTTCATAACTGTGGAAGGAGCCCGTGTCGATCAAGTCATCATTAATTCGGTAACCCAATTACCGATAATCAACAGCAAGGCTGTTCCGTGGAACTACGAACGGGTGGCAGTTATGTATAAAGGAAAGAAGGTCAAAGAGGAGGTCTGTGAGGCCCAAGGGTTAACTCGGTCGGGAAGATGTTTTGCTCCCACAGATTTGAGGAAAGCCAAGGATAATTCAGCTTCAGCAAAGAAACCCGTGACCGAAGAGGAAGCGGAAGAGTTTCTGAGAAAAATGAAGATGCAGGACTACTCCATTGTAGAACAGTTAAAGAAGACACTGGCACAGATTTCCTTGCTTTCATTATTGATCCACTCGGATGAACATTGCCGAGCATTAATGAAAATCTTGAACGAGGCACATGTCCCTGACAAAATCACTGTGAATCACTTGGAGAAAATAGCCAACAAAATCTTCGAAGTAAACAGGGTCACTTTCTCTGATGATGAATTACCCGTAGAGGGCACGGAACAAAATAGGGCCCTTTATCTGGCAGCAAAATGTGAGAGCTCTGTGGTCACACGGGTATTGGTTGACAACAGTTCGAGTGCAAACATCTGTCCTCTCTCAACTCTGACCAAACTGAAAGTAGAGAATGAGAGGATCCACAAGAACAATATTTGTGTGCGAGGATTCGATGGCGGGGGCAAAGGCTCTGTCAGGGACATAGTATTGGAATTGACAATAGGACCTGTGGAGTTCACAATGGAATTTCAAGTACTAGATATAGCTGTCTCATATAATCTGCTATTGGGTCGACCGTGGATCCACGCTGCTAAAGCAGTACCGTCAACTCTTCACCAGATAATCAAGTTCGAATGGGACAGGCTATAAGGCCCCGTGAAAACCCTACTCAAAAACCCGGATCCCATGCTGCCAAGTTAGGAATAGAATACGGTCGCATAATCGAAATGCGGTCCAGAATGCGGTCGCATAATTGAAATGCGGACTGCATATCTACCGCAGAGTGAGACAGAATGTTGGTTAAAATTGAAGTCAGTTATGCGGTCAAAATGCGGTCGCATAATCTAAATGCGGACCGCATAGTCGTCGCAAATTTTCCTTTGAGTTTTTGCGAGGGTCAGTTCTGCGGTGCACTTTGCGACCGCAGAACATGAATGCGGACCGCATTCTTATCACATATTGAGTCAGAGTGTTTAGTTTTTGGGGAACATTTTGCGGTCCATTATGCGGACCGCATGTTAACTCTGCGATCGCAAATGCGACCGCATACTTAACTCGGGGCTCCAATTTTCTAATTTTTAACCCGACTCCCATATCGATATATCCGGTGTTATAGCTCATTTTGAGCATTCTTCTGAGCACTTCTATAGAGTGAGAGAGGGTTTCTAGAGAGGGAAAGTCTCCCCCATCAAATTACTCCATAAGGTATGACAAAATCCTTGAAGAAAAATCAAGTGAAGATCCCTAGACCTTCATCTCAAGAGGTAAGACTTCATCACCCCAACTCTTATTTGTTTTATTCTCAGATATAAGGGGCCACTAGTGAGGTTATTCATGGGTATAAAAATGGATTCCTTGCATGCATATCAAACCTTAGAGTAGTGGGAGGTAGTGAAATAAAAAGGGGTACAAAACGATATAAATTTCACCTCTAGGGTTTGTCAATATGCTTGAATCAAGCTAGAGTCTCAATCTCATCTCTAATTCTTGATTTGATTTGTAATTCTTACTCAATAGATCGAAGTGCTAAGAGTTCTGGAAATTGTAAAAGAGTAAGGAAAAGCTTTATTGAGGTATGTATGGATAACCTTAACCTTTGTAAAATCGCCTTGCTTGGTGTTCAAATACTTGGTGTGTGATGTCTCCATGAATTAGTTGTGAAGTTAAACTCTTGTGAACAGGATGTGTTTACTTGTGTGAACTATTTGTGAATTCATGTACATATTGTGCCTTATGCGTTGTTGGTTAAGACATCCGATATGATTGTGCAAGTAAATGGCAATAAACTAAGTTGTGATTGTGAATGTGTTATGCGGCAAGGACTGCGGAACATATGATAGAGAGGAATCGTAATTGGTGAAATTGAAATAACTATGATAACATCCCTTGTGGATAGTCGTGGAAAACTATTGTTGTGATCTAAATGGTATAATGGGCTGCTGAAAAAGATGGAAATGGTGTGGATAGTCACCTAAACATTTTGTGAGTTGTGTTACTGTTGTTATTGGGAATTGTGGTTGTTGTTCTTAAAACTTGTTGTGGTTATCCTTGTAAATTATTATTGTTATTGTTCTATGTGAATTGTTGTTGTGGTTGTGTTGTTTGTGAATTGTGACTTGTTCGGTGGGATCGGATTGCGCGTCGCAACACGAAGTAATAAGGTGTGGGTTGTGGTGATAAGGGTGGCCGAGGTAATAAGGGTGGCCGAGGTAATAAGGGTGAAAAGTTATCGATATCACTATTGAAATGAAATATAAGAACAATGTGAAATTGAAAATGTGGAAATGATGATGGGGAAAGGAGAGTTTGTTAACTTGTTTGCCATGATTGTCTTCCTTGTGTGTACTCAATTGTTGTTTCCTTCTATTGTTCAATACTTGTGTATAGCTTGAGGTTACTCAGGGTAAGGTTTGTTATACATACCAGTACAATTCAAATGTACTGACGTCCTTTTTGCCGGGGGCGCTACATTCGTGTTATGATTGTAGGTGGATCCGCAGCAGGTACTCCAGCACACTGATTGTAGCTCCCCATTCGTCTTCCATCAGCTTTTTTTGTGAGCCCCACTCCTATCGGGGCCCTGCGTGGCTCAGGCCGCATGTGTACGGAGTTTTATTTTGATTTTGTGTAAGGTATAGTTGGAGCCTTGTTGCTGGCATTCCTATATTATTCTTCAGTTATGTTTAGAGGCTCCGTAGACAGGTTGTGGGTAGTGTCGGGTATTGAAAATTAAACTAGAAATACTGATGTTTGGCAATGATGTATATAAGTTTATAACTTGTAATACCCTTAAAGTGGCGAAATGATGTTGCTAATGAACTTAAATGGAAATCATTAATTATATGTTGATAAAATTTGATTAACGAAGTCCATCCCTTAATTAACTATCAGTTGGGTTGGGTAGTATGCATGTAACCTGCCGGGCTTGCTCAGTCGGGTTTACTCGGTTGAGCGCTGGTCGCGCTCCTTGGATTTTGGGGCGTGGCACAGGCAGGAGATAGTGGTGCATGGGGAAGACAATTTGTGTGCACACAGCGACACCATTGTGCCACTTATAGAAATGGAAGATGACAAGGGACTCAGGGTCTATCAAGTTTCAGACACAATGACAGTCGAGAAAGTGCAAGAGGGGAAGTGTATCCCAAACCCGAAGGTAACAGCTGCATCGGTCATGATAGCATATGAAATATTGAAGAATGGGTTCATACCAGGGAAAGGTCTAGGATCTGCTTTGCAAGGTATCATTCAACTAGTGTCCCTCCATGGAAATGCTGGAACTTTTGGTCTAGGATTCCAACCCACGGCCGCAGACATAAGAAGAGCCAAGAAGTTGAAACAGAGGGCATGGGTCCTTCCAAAGCCGGTCCCACGTCTCTCCAGGTCATTTGTCAAGGCGGGTGCCAGAAAACGACCAGCAACGATGATCCCAAGGATAAGATTATCCATGATAAGGAGTTGATAGAAAGATTTGAGCAGTTGTTCAGCGAGGTGAACATGTTAGAACTCGGCGAGGGTCCTAGCCATACAGAAATATAGTTTGTCGGCCCAAAATCAAAGATTAATAATTGGGGAGGCTACTCTTCTCCCTACCTGGAGGGAGCCTTGGTAGTCTGCTTTGATTTTTCTTTAAGTTTGTATGGATTATTTAAGGGTTGTAATCCGAATTTCAGTTTGTTTTTAAGAGTGCAAACCTTGTTATTTTCCATTTTTCAATGAAATGCAATTCCTTCCCATTTTTCACTCCTGATAAATTTTATATTTTGTTTTCTTTTTTTCTTTTCTGTATAGTTCCTTTCACGTTGGTTCTAGTGATATGATGTGTATAAGGAATCCTTAACCCAGTCTAAGAAATCAATCTGAGATAATAGTTCAATAGGTTTAGTGCGATTACGAGTCAGAATTTGACGAAGATGAGGCTTTGGAGGAGATTAGTAAAGAATTAAGCCATTTTGAGGAGAAACCTATGCCCAATTTGAATGATACCGAAGCCACCAATTTAGGGGATGTAGGTAACATCAGAGAGACTAAAATAAGCATCCATCTCAAATCCAAAACTCGGAAAGAATTAATCAAAACACTCATGGAATACAAAGATGTGTTTACATGGTCGTATGACGACATGCCAGGCTTAAGCACTGATCTAGTGGTTCACAAATTGCCCATTGATCTGACATTCCCTCCTGTCAAGTAAAAATTGAGAAAATTTAAAACTGACATGAGCGTGAAGATTAAAGAAGAAATAACCAAGCAGCTGGATGCGAAGGTTATTCGAGTCACTCGATATCCTGAATGGTTGGCCAATGTAGCGCCAGTACCGAAGAAGGATGTCAAGATCAGAGTGTGCGTTGATTACCGCAATCTAAACAAAGCAAGCCCAAAGGATAACTTCCCATTACCCAATATCCATATCCTGATTGATAATTGTGCGAGGCATGAGATTGGATCTTTCGTGGATTGCTATGCTGGGTATCATCAGATTCTGATGGATGAAGAAGATGCAGAGAAGATGACATTCATCACGTCGTGGGGAACTTATTGTTACAGAGTAATTCCATTTGGTCTGAAGAATGCCGAGGCAACATACATGCGAGAAATGACCACTGTATTCCATGATATGATTCACAAAGAGATTGAGGTATACGTGGATGATGTAATCATCAAGTCAAAGCAGCAGGCCGACCACGTCAGAGATTTGATGAAGTTCTTTCAGAGGCTTTGCAGGTACGACATTAAACTTAACCCTGCCAAATGTGCATTTGGAGTTCCATCCGGAAAGTTGTTGGGATTTATAGTCAGTCGGCGAGGCATTGAGTTGGATCCGTCGAAAATCAAGGCCATCCAAGAATTGCCGCCTTCGAAAAACAAGACCGAAGTGATGAGTCTTTTGGGAAGGTTGAACTACATCAGCAGGTTTATTGCTCAGCTCACCTCAACTTGTGAAGCTATTTTTAGGTTATTGAAGAAGGACGCCGAGGTCAAATGGATTGAAGAATGTCAAGAGGCGTTTGATAATATAAAGGGGTATTTGTCAAGTCCACTTGTGTTGGTCCCACCTGAACCAGGGAGACCTTTGATCCTTTATGTGACGATTTTGGAAAATTCATTTGGCTGTGTACTGAGGCAGCATGATGTCACCGGCAGGAAGGAACAAGCCATCTACTATCTTAGCAAGAAGTTCACGGCCTATGAGGTTAAGTACACTTATCTTGAGAAGACATGTTGTGCCCTAACTTGGGTAGCTAAAAAATTGAAACATTAATTGTCATCTTACACTACTTACCTCATTTCCCGCTTGGATCCGTTGAAGTATATCTTTCAAAAGCCTATGCCCACAGGGAGACTTGCAAAGTGGCAGATTTTACTCACAGAGTTTGACATTGTCTATGTGGCAAGGACTGCAATGAAATCCCAAGCGTTGGCTGATCACTTGGCCGAGAACCCAGTCGATGAAGAATATGAGCCGCTGAAGACTTATTTTCCTGATGAAGAGACGATGCATATTGATAAGCTGGAACTAACTGAAAACCCAGTTTGGAAACTATACTTTGATGGGGCTGCAAACATGAAAGGAGTTGGAATAGGAGTTGTGCTTATTTCCGAAGCAGGACATCACTATCCTATTACGGCTCAACTTCGATTTTATTATACCAACAACGTGGATGAATATGAGGCGTGCATTTTGGATTTACGGTTAGCGGCAGACATAGATGTCCAGGATGTTTTGGTCTTGGGAGACTCGGACCTCCTGATACATCAAATCCAAGGAGAATGGGAAACACAGGATCTGAAACTCATACCGCACCGACAATGTTTGCATGATCTATGTCAACGTTTTCGATCAGTGGAGTTTAGGCACATCACAAGAGTCCATAACGAAGTTACCGATGCTCTGGCCACATTAGCATCAATGTTGCATCATCCAGACAAAGTTCATGTAGACCCATTTCATATCCAACTTCGTGATCAACATGGGTATTGCAATATGGTGGAAGAGGAACTTGATGGAGAACCATGGTTCCATGACATCAAGGAATACATCAAAAGGGGGATATATCCGGTGTAAGCCATAGGGGATCAAAAGAGAACAATTCGGCGGTTGGCGAGTGGATTTTTTCTCAGTGGAGGGATTTTGTATAAAAGAACACCAGACCTTGGTTTATTAAGATGCATATATGCTAAATAAGCCATGACTGTCATGTCTGAAATACATTCTGGAGTTTGCGGACCGCACATGAGCGGATATGTATTGGAGAAGAAGATCCTTCGGGCAGGGTATTATTGGCTCACTATGAAGCGAGATTGTATTCACTCCGTGCGCAATTGTCACCAATGTCATATACATGGGGATTTGATTCATTCTCCACCATCGAAATTGCACACAATGTCGACACCATGGCCCTTCGTTGCTTGGGGCATGGACGTCATTGGGCCCATTGATCCAGCAGCATCCAACGGGCACAGGTTTATTTTGGTGGCCATTGATTACTTCACCAAATGGGTTGAGGCTATAACTTTCAAGTCTGTAACCAAGAAGGCAGTGGTTGATTTTTTACACTCCAATATCATATGTCGATTTGGAATCCCAAAGGTAATCATCACAGATAACGATGCTAATCTTATCAACAATTTGATGAAAGAAGTATGTCAGTAGTTTAAGATTACACATCGCAATTCCACCCCATATCGTCCTAAAGCAAATGGAGCGGTTGAGGCAGCCAATAAGAACATAAAGAAAATACTGAGGAAAATGGTAGAAAGTTCCAGGCAATGGCATGAGAAGTTACCATTCGCATTATTGGGATATCGCACTACTGTTCGTACGTTAGTAGGTGCAACTCCTTATCTGTTGGTGTATGGAACTGAGGTAGTGATTCCTGCGGAAGTCAAAATCCCGTCTCTTCGGATTGTCGCCGAGGCTGAGATTGATGATGATGAGTGGGTCAAAACCCATTTAGAGCAGTTGAGTTTAATTGATGAAAAAAGATTAACAGCGGTATGTCATGGCCAATTATATCAAAAGAGGATGGCAAGAGCATATAACAAGAGGGTGCATCTGAGGAGGTTTGAAGTGGGGCAACAAGTGTTGAAACAGATCTTTCCATATCAGGCTGAAGCAAAGGGCAAGTTCGCCCCGAACTAGCAAGGACCGTTCATCGTAACCAGAGTATTGTCTAATGGCGCCTTGTGTTTAACAGATATTGAAGGAAAATGCGTAGATATGGCTATCAGTTCTGATGCGATCAAAAGATATTATGTATGATTTCTTTAGTAAAATCACTGATTGTTTGTACTTGGCATTATCTTGAAGGTTGAAATGACGAAGGCAATTTGTTCTGCTATCTAAACACTTTACCCTTTGTTCACTCTTTTTTAGCCTTATTTATTTTATTTCGTACCCTCTTTTGGAATCAATAACCAAGAAGAAAATAAAAGAGAAGAAAGAAAAGGAATAAATAAAAATGTAAGGAGAAGGAAAATAGAAAAGAAAAAAATTATAAATGAAAAGTAAAAGAAAAATTGTAACAACAAGGAATTCGGGTGAACTACGTTTGACCTGATTCCTTTTAAGGATACATAGGCAGCTTCACGGCTCGGTCATAGGAAAGAAAACTCAAAAGGTCCCCCAAGCAAGAAACTGGGGCAAAAGTTATGTTTGAAATAAGAAAGTTGGTTCCAAAAGTTGTAATTCTTAAACCTTTGGATTTGGTTTGAACCTTTCGATACCCTTTCTTTCCAAACCTATCCAAGAACCCATATCAATATCCAAAGAAAGACCTCCCGATCAGTCTTCGAGAGGTGTCAAGTCAAGCAAGTATAGATAATTGCATATCAGGGGCCATACTCCAGTTTCAAGCAAGGAAAAAATGAAAATGAGAGTCTTATTAGTGAAATCCCGCAAGGGCACTGTAAGGCGACGTAAGCTGAGAGAGGACAAAAAATGAGAGAGTCTTGTTAGTGAAGACCCGCAAGGGCACTGTAAGGCGATGTAAGTTGAGAGAAGTCCAAAAAATGAGAGAGTCTTATTCGTGAAAACCTTCACAGGCACCAGAAAGCGACAAGGAACTGAGAAAGAAACGAACAGGTTCAGGTTGACGGTAGAAATCCGTCGAGGCATCAAGAAGAACAACGATAGAATTTAGTAGAGAATTGAATTGGGAGAATTTTGAGGCAGGAGCAAGACAGCTGGAAATCAATTGAACTGAATAGACTGGGTTGATTAATCCGAGATGCACAACGTGATTATTGGGATCAGTTATCCCATTCAGATAAGTATTCTCTTCTAAAGGAAGATTTTCTCTTTTATTCTTATCTTTTGAAATCATCGCATTTCTTTTCTTTTGGCTAAGGCTTTTACAATAATAAATTGATTCTACCAAATAAGAAGGATTTTCAAAGCTTACTACCAGTTTCCAACATTGTGCAAAGCGAAGTGTGGCTAGGACAGGCCGACGATGATATGATGAGACGTGAAAGGCGTCATTGGAAATCCAAATGATGAATGGTCTAAGATTCCGTGAAGGGAATGGGATCAGATAAGAAAGGATAGAAGCGAAAATCAACAATTTGGAAGTTTGCGGATAAGGGTTAGTCAGAGGATCGAAAATTCTCGACCGAGGTCAAGGCAGTCGGAAAAAAACAAAGCATGGAAAGGAGAGAATGGAAAAACCATCCCTAGCAGGAATATCACATCCAATCACCACACTTTAAACTGACCAACTTTTCTTTGTGTTTGAAACAGGGACAAGAAATGTTGTTGATAGCGGAGAAATTTCTTCACAGACAAAGAGCAATGCACACACAGAGTGGGGAAAATGGATGTGATTCGGGATTTGTGCGAAACACAGAGATCGGGAAGATGCTGGTTCATGAGCAATGCAACAAACGGAGGATATTGGGTCCAAATGAAGAAACGACGTTTCAGGGATACGGATGACAGAGAAAGTGGTTAGTCAATAAACAGGCAAGATCTTCGAGTAGAAATCAGCGGTCATGGGAAATATATAGGGTCAGATAAGCAGAATAGAAATAATAGTTGGGAAGTTTGTAACTAAGGGTTAGTCAGAAGGTCGGAAGGTTTCAACCAAGCTCGAGGCAGTCGGACGAAGCAGAGCATGGAAAGGATCGGAAAAAAACATCCCCAGCAAGAGTATCACAACCAACCAACACATTTTAAACTGATAAGATTTTCTGTGATTGAAACAGGGGCAGAAAATCTCAGCTGTTTCGGAGAAATCCACCATAAGGAAAGGCAAGCACCAAACAAAACAGGGAGCAAGTCAACTTAAGTTTCAAGGGGAAGAAGTTTCAAAGGAAGGCAATTCAATTATCAAGGAAAAATGGTTCAAATGCGAGGTGTAATTTGTAGAAATTGAAGTCAGGAGCCCGCCTGGAGAACAGAGGTATAAATTTTAAAGTAGTGATGTCAGGAGCCCGCCTGGAGAACAGAGGTGTAATTTTTAAAGTTTTGAAGTCAGGAGCCCGCCTGGAGAACAGAGGTATAATTTTAAAATAGGTGAAGTAAGGAGCCCGCCTGGAGAACAAAGGTGTATTTGTTAAGTTTTGAAGTCAGGAGCCCGCCTGGAGAACAGAGGTGAAATTTTTTAAAGTTTTGAAGTCACGATCCCGCTTGGAGAATAGAGGTGTAATTTTAAAATAGGTGAAGTCAGGAGCCCGCCTGGAGAACAGAGGTGTAGTTGTTAAGTTTTGAATTCAGGAGCCCGCCTGGCGAACAGAGGTGAAATTTTTTAAAGTTTGGAAGTCAGGAGCCCGCCTGGAGAACAGAGGTGCAATTGTTAAGTTTTGAAGTCAGGAGCCCGCCTGGAGAACAAAGGTGTAATTTTTAAAGTTTTGAAGTCAGGAGCCTGCCTGGAGAACAGAGGTGTAATTTTAATATAGTTGAAGTCAGGAGCCCGCCTGGAGAATAGAGGTATAAATTTTAAAGTAGTGAAGTCAGGAGCCCGCCTGGATAATAGAGCTGTAATTTTAAAGTAGTGAAGTCAGGAGCCCGCCGGGAGAACAGAGGTGCGATTTTAAAATTGTGAAGTCAGGAGCCCGCCTGGAGAACAGAGGTGTAGTTGGTAAGTTTTGAAGTCAGGAGCCCGCCTGGAGAACAAAGGTGTAGTTTGTAAAAGTAGTGAAGCCAGGAGCTCGTCTGGAGGACAGAGGTGTAATTTGTAAAAGTAGCTGAAGTCAGGAGCTCGCTTGGAGAACAGAGGTGTAGTTTGTAAAAGTAGTGAAGTCAGGAGCCCGCCTGGAGAACAGAGGTGTAATTTGTAAAAGTAGCTGAAGTCAGGAGCCCGCCTGGAGAACAAAGGTGTAATTGTAAAAGTGTGGAAGTCATGAGCCTGCCTGGAGCACAAAGGTGTAATTTTTGAAGTATCGAAGTCAGGAGCCCGCCTGAAGAACAGAGGTGTAATGTTTAAAATTGAAGTCAGGAGCCCGCCTGGAGAACAGAGGTACACGACTATAGCCAAGGGAAGACGTTCAAAGGATCAGTAATAGGGTACTCAACTGAAGAGTGGAGAGATATAATTCAAGTCGAGAAATCAAAGTAAGGCAGCAGCAAAGGAATCGCGACAAGAGAATACAAGATAATAAGGCAGCAAGAAACAAAAACGCAAGTTGGAAGATCTAGATAAGATTTTGTAATTCATAGACTATAGTTTAATCTAGCTTCTTATTTTCTTTTAGCATGGTGTAATAAGGAGGTCGGTAAGCAGTAGCAGCAGCAACAGCAACAGTAAACACAGCTTCACGGTAGTCCCAGCTACCAAAACTTCCCGAACTACATTGACCTGATTCCTTTTTAGCAAAGGATATGTAGGAGACCTTTGGAGTAGAGATTCAATCAAATCTTTCAAAAATGCTTCACACGGAGTATTCGAACAGGCAAAAATCGCTTGTATCCGCTCACTTTATCTTTGTACGAAAACTCTTCGTGTTTCCGGACAAAGAGGGGCAGCTGTGAGCACGTGATTTTTGCCTTACAAGAATTACTCCCACAAAAATCAAAACAAAATGTTTGTTTTTATTGTGTGCAATTTAAGTGAATTTTCGGGATATTTTTGTTATTGTTTGCACTTGTTGTGTGCACATTTATTTGAGAAAATTAATGAAAAATACAAAAATAAGTCACATTTGCAATTTTAGGATTTAATTTTACAATTAGGGTTTGTCACACCTCCTTTTTACGCTTTACTACACCCCGGGGAAGGGTGTAATAAAAGGAGTTTTTCCACTTAAAGGACAATCAAAACGAAATTCGTTATTAAGAGATTCAGAGTCGCCACTTGGGAGATTTATGGTGTCCCAAGTCACCGGTTTGAATCCCGAATCGAGGAAAGGGTTTGACTCTGTATTACAGTCGCGAACCAGAAATCCGGGTAAGGAATTCTGTTAACCCGGGAGAAGGGGTTAGGCACTCCCGAGTTCCGTGGTTCTAGCACGGTCGCTCAACTGCTATATTTGGCTAAATTATTTTATTTGTATACATGTTAATCTATAGTGCAATTTTAGAATGATTATCCGCCTTTTGTCAATTATTAAGAAAGTGAACGTCGTTTAAGAACATATTTTTGGATCACGTCATATGAAATGCACACGGATCCTCGACACATTCTTATTCAACATTTTTGGATTCGGATTTGGGTCGCATGAAATGCACACCCGAATTTAGGGAGGTAAAATTACTAAGGAACGTGCCTAAAGCGACTAACGTGTTATTAACTTTGTGGGAGGCCATGAAAATTTGATAAATGGCACGTCCCGAATTCTAAGTATTTTAATATAAGTATTTAATTTAAGAGGGCCGTGCAATTTATGAATTTTATTTGGCGCGGCGCACCTTATTTTTATTTTTTAAAGGCCAACCTAAAAGAACTATGATTTTCTATTAAAGGTTGTATCTAAAAGGGCCCTAATTAATTAGCCTCATTAATTACTATTATTAGAAAACCTTTCGCGAAAATCGAGCTTCAAACTCAGGTCCACACTTGAACAAGAGGAAAACCTCCTAATTCAAATATGCTACCTAGCTTGGAAGGCCCAAAACCCATATTACTATTAAGAAAAAGAATGATCGAAGTTGCGCGAACGCGTACTCCAAATTAATTTTAGAATTATGGTCATGTTACGCGAACGTATACACAACCACAATCGTGTACTAATCTATATTAAGATAAGAACACGAATTTAATACCAATTCTACTTTGCCTCATCTAAAATCCAAGTCCAATTCCTGTGAATAATTTCAATCACCAATGGTAAGCTTTTTCCCAACTCCCGCGACCCATTCTATATAAAGAGGCATACAAACAGTAACAAATGTGAATCGGAAGAGACAAATAAATTATCTAAAACAAAGAAAGCATCCAAGATCATCTATGGCATCCAACAGTTAACGAAAGCTAAACACGAAAAGAAGGAAAATTGAACTAAAGCCATTAGGAAGAGCCATTCAAAGGTGTCCCTCGTCACCCACTTTCGTTAATTTTCCATTATGTCAAATCCAAGACTCTCACTATCACATTAAAGATTTTACTAACTTAATATTAAACTATCCTAAATGAAATAAGTAAATAAAATTATATCCAAAGTTTCATGTAGCCGCACGAAGAGAAAAGCTTAAGAAGCAAAATTTGTCATGATTTAACATTCGAATCAGAAGCTGCCTAAGACATAGTCGGAAAAATTTCCTCTAACATTTTAAGTTACCCAAATCTTACATTTTCACAGAGATATTATCAAGTCCATTCATTACAATAATAAGATTCCTTCTTATCTTCAATTTTATTTTAATAAGGTAAGACTACTAGCCAATCTTAACGCTTGAGATAATAACAAACAAACAAAAAAAATGTGACAGAAGATGCTTCAAACCTCATGACAAACAGAGATCACAAAAAAGTTAGCTCTCCCTCATGTGGCTCTCCTGAGGCTTTTGCTCACTCTAATAATAGCAAATAAATAAATGAAAGAGGGGAGGAATGAACCTGAAAATGTATCTCCTTTAATATGTAAAGAAAGTTTCAGCAATAGATTTAACAAGATGAAGGCCCAAGGAAAATACAACCATATGAAGCAGAAACCGCAAATTCAAATCGGAAAACGATCTCGAACAGAAACTCCAAATCCAAACACCCACTTCAGTTTGACTCCATTTCACAAGAAGATTCCAGGGGAAGAGAAGGGAATTATCACTTGTTTTTGTATTTTTCTGATTTTTGTTTCTTTGAAACATGATTAAAATTCGACCAAATCACGTAACCATTTTTTGTATATGTATTTGAATTCGAAAATGAACTGAAAATCAAAGATGAAAGGATAAAATCCGATTGAACAGTGGGAGGAGATGGTGATGCGGCTGTGTGTGTACGTGCATGGTTGGCGATAGAGGAGAGATGGCTGGAATGGGTGTAAAATGGTTGAGATAGAATAAATGAAGGAGGTGGCTCTCCTCTATTGGTTCTCCATTTTTTTATATGGTCCAGGCCTTTTTTTTTTAAAGAAAAACACCTAAAAATCAATTAAAATTATTTTTGTCTATTTTTAGGAGTTATTTTCATATAANTGCCTACATATCCTTGGCTATAAAGGAATCAGGTCAGGTGTAGTTCAGAAGTGAATGAGGTGATGGAGTACTGAGGTTGAGAGTAGAGTGAGGTTCCGTTCGAGGCTCCGATTCGTTGTCCCGTTATTACATCGAAATTGAAAAAGACTAACTAAGCCTATCAGCTACGAGTTACAAGATTTCTATCTATGAGTCTTCTGAAGCTTGATCTTGAGTCTTGGTTGGTGCTTCATGCGGACCCTAATCTGAATCTTGATGCTTGTTAGCAGCAGGTGTTGGTTCAATCTTCTTCAGCTTTTGGATCAA
>MU779656.1:0-65769 GCA_026770625.1 Nicotiana glauca | reverse complement strand
TTCACAATTCATAATTAATCCTCAACTTTTCACATTATGTAGAGAAACATTAATTAGCTTGGAAGAGTCCCAAAGTATATCAAAACAAGTACCAACAAAGACCCACGGTCATGCTAGACACCGGTGTATAGATACTCGTCACCATGCCTATACACCGTACTCAATCATTTAGCAAATAACAATTAATAATACTCTAATCCTATTCCCTCAAGCCAAAGTTTGATCAAACACTTACCTTAAAGCCTTGAAATCCACTTAATCCTCAACTATTGCTTTACCTCGCGGTTCCACCTCCAATTTGCTCGAATCTAATCACAAATTGTTCAATTACTTTAATAAACACTATATGAATCAATTTGAATGCATAAAAATAATTTTCCCCAAGTTTTTCCTAAAAATTCCAAAAATGCCCCAAGGCCCACGTGGTCAAAACTCGAGCTTCGAACCAAAACCCGGTTACCCATTCCCCCATGAACTCAAGTATATAAGTTATTTTGGAATCGGACCCCAAATTGAGGTCCAAAACCCCCAATTTTAGAAACCCTAGGTTCTACCCTAAGTTCCCAAATTTCCCCATTAAAATCTTTGTTTTGAAGTTGAAATTATGTTTAAGGATGATGAGGAGTAAAGAAAATCAGTTAGAAATCAATTACCAATCGTTTTGAAGAAGAAGAATCGTTTAGAAAATCGCCTCTTATGTTTTTGGGTTTTGAAAAAGTGTAAAATAACTGAAAATCTCGGATTTATATACTTCACTGAAGAACTGGCACAGACCGCACAAGAACGTCCCGCGGCCGCGCCAAGGAAGGGAGGGGAAACGACTCTCTGAACCTACCCAGCGCGGACCGCACGATTTTGGTGTGCGGCCGCGCTGGTGGACTTGCACCTGGGGCTTTCTCTGAATCTCCCAGCGCGCACCGCACGAATTTGGTGCGCGGCCGCGCTGGTCGACCTGAAATTTACTGGCCCTCTGAACCTAGCCACGCGGACCGCGCAGAAATGAACCGCGGCCGCGCGGGTTCCAGTGCGGACCACGCGGATTTGGCCGCGGCCACGCTGGGGGCCTGCCACTCCTGAACCTGCAATTTTTGAATATTTCTAAGCCTAAGACCTCCCGGGATCCACTCAAAACTCACTCGAGCCCTCGGGGCTCCAAACCGAACATGCATATAATCTCAAAAACATACTACAGACTCATCCGTGCGATCAACACGCCCAAATAACATCATAATTCATCAATTTGGGTCTCAATACCCATGATTTCTTTCCTATGAAACATCAAGTTTATGATTTCTAGCTCAAAACACGTCAAATGACATCCGAATTTCACTAAACTTCACAGTTAGCGCTTAAACAATATATAAGACTTGTACCGGGCGTCGGAACCAAAATACGATCCCGATACCCTAGTCTTTTAATCAATTTTCATTTCTATTTTCCTTAACAGTTTCAGAAAAAAAACAATTTAACAAAAAAATCCTTTTACTCGGGTTATAGACCTCGAATTTCGACTACAGGCACATGCCCGAGTCCCATATTTTTCTACGGATCCTCCGGGACCGACAAATCATGGGTCGGGGTCTGTTTACCAAAAAATGTTGACCGAAGTCAACTTTAACCATATTAATATCAAAATTCTTCAAATGTTTCACAGATTTCACATATTTTAACATAAAAGCTTTCCGGCTACGCACGCGGACTGCGCACGCAAATTAAGGTAAGTAAAAGTGAGGTTTTCAAGGCCTCCAAAGCACGGAACGGATAAGGAGACAGGTGATGACCCTTTGGGTCTTCACAGGGGAACTCCCCTTAGGATTTGTATTGTTGTTATTTGAAATGTCTTGTACGTGAGGTGAAGAGTGCGTACATGTGCTAATTGTTGGAAATCCTATTTTTCATTAAGTAAATATAATAGTGTATTTTCTTCCATGTTTACACTACTTGAAAGTTAAACCTATTGTTAGCTAGGAAAGCATGTCTAATTGACTCGATTGTTCTACTTTCTCTAACTGCTTTATCTGAATTATGTGCATCATGCTAGGTTGGAATTACCTGTTTACTTTGGCATGAAATTGGATTGAATTGGATATTATTCGTGTTGTTGCTGTGTGTTTAATTTTGAACTACGGGAGATTTCCCTGTAGATTCCCCCTTGCCTGTTTATTTGGGACTACAAATTGATATTCTAGTAGATCCCCTTACACAGTTATATGGAACTACGGGACTGCTCCCACTCGATTCCCCCAGTACTGGGTATTTACATTTCGGACTACAGATCGGGATTCTGGTAGATCCCTGTGCACTATGAGTTGGACTACGGGATGACACCCGAGAGATCCACTGGATATTTACATTTGGGGCTATAAGACGGTATCTTGGTAGATCCCCGGTTTCTATCTCTGTGTTGAGCTGTATTCTTTTTGTGATATTTTCTCTGTTGTTTTATTATTATTATAATATGTTACTTCATACTGTTTCATTTTCTTATATATATGTATATGGTCGGTAGGGCCCTGACCTTCCTCGTCACTACTCGATCGAGGTTAGGCTTGGCACTTACTGGTTACTACTGGTGGTGTACTCATGCCCTTTCCTGCACATGTTTTTTGTGTGCAGATCCAGGTTCTTTGAATCAACCCTACTATCCTTGAGGCAAGGAGATTCTTGAGAGACGTCGAGGTATATCTGCTGTGTCCTCAGACCGAGGAGTCCCTCTCCATTTTCTCTTGTAGTTATAGCCCCTCTATATTTATTTTGACCTAGATATTCTGGAGTTAGAGCACTATGTAGTATCCATAGCTTGTGATTTCATGAGATTCTGGGTTTTGGGAGTAGTTTCAATTTGCGAGTTTATATTTGTATATGTCGAGTGGCATTTTAAACCTTCATTTTATTTTATTCCATAGTTGTTGGCTAGTTTTTATCATTTTTTTTCTTTTTCTGCAATTTATCAGGCTTACCTAGTCGTAGAGACTAGGTGCCGTCACGACAGTTCATGGAGGGCGAATTGGGGTCGTGACAAGTTTGTATCAGAGCTCTAGGCTTATAGGAGTCATGAATCACAAACCGATTTATTAGAGTCTCGTAGATCGTTATGGAGACATCTGTACTTATCTACGAGAGGCTATGTAATTGGTAGGAAAATTCCACTTCAATTGATTTCCCTTGTCGTGCGAGATTTTAGATATCACAATTCTAAACTTCTATCTTCTATTCTCTTGCAAATGGTGAGGACACGTGCTACCAGAGATGAACAGGCACCCCTACCCCCTACTAGAGGCGTTAAAGGTCAGGGTCAGAGTAGAGGCTGAAGAGGCGCACGCGGTACAACTAGAGCACCCACGCTAACTACCACCGAGGATCCACCAATAGCCTCTACCAGAGCGCAGACACCTGATACGACTAGTGCTACCACTACTCCAACAATCTAGGAGACTCTTGCACAATTCATGAGTATATACACCACTCTAGCTCAGGAGGGGTTACTTCCCCTTACTGCAACCACAACCCAGGCCAGGGGAGGAGCACAGACTCCTGCCGCCCGCACTCTTAAGCAGCGAGTGCTTGTTGATTAGGTCCCAAAGATTATTCCTGTACAACCTCAACCTGTAGCCCTAGATCAGCCCGAGGATAGGGCAACGACTTCCGAGGATGAGCAGTGGAGGCTTGAGAGGTTCAAGAAGTACAAGCCTCGTGTATTCAGTAGTCTAGCATCAGGTGATGCTCTGGGATTTCTAAAGGAGTGCTATTGTATCCTCCGTACCATGGGTATATCAGGATCGAGTGAGGTTTCCTTCACTGCTTTCCATCTTTAAGTAGTTGCCTATGAGTGGTGGCATACCTATGAGTTAGACAGTCCGGATGAGCCAGCTTCCCTGACTTGGACTTAGTTTTCAGATATGTTCTTGAGAGAGTTTGTTCCTCAAAGCCTCAGGAATGCATGGCGCACAGAGTTTGAGCATTTGTGCCAGGGTACTACAACTGTCTCAGAGTATGTTGTCTGTTTCACTAGTTTGGCTAGATATACACCATCTTTGGCTTCTACAGTTTGTGAGAAAGTTCACCAGTTTATTGAGGGGCTCATTTCCAATATCAAGTCTAGCATGGCTCGTGAGTTGGAGATGGATATTTTTTATTAGCAGGTAGTGAGCATTGCTAGGAGAGTGGAGGGTATGCATGCTCGGGACAGAGAGGAGAGGGAGGCCAAGAGGTCTCGAGAGTCGGGCCATTATTCTGGTTCCTATGCTCTAGCTGTAGTTCGTCATGGTAGGGGTTATACGAGCCGTCGCGTTCATTCAGCTCTTCCAACAACCAGTGGTATTCCAACTCCTCATAGGCCTCAGGAGCCTTATTATGCACCTCCAGTATCTAGTATGCCTTTTGCACGGGGTGCTTTTAGTGGTCAGTCCAGCAGACCTGACCCGAGCCGATCACAGACGCCACGTCCTCCCAGAGCTTGTTTTAAGTGTGGTGACACACGCCATATGGTTAGGGATTCCCCCAGACTTAGGAGGGGTTAACCTCTATAAACTTCTCAGCCACAGCGTACCCCAAAGAGTTCTCAGGCATTGATTACAACACTAGTTGCTACCCCACCTGCTGAGCCAGCTAGAGGTGGAGGTCAAGGAGGTAGAGGTCGCCCTAGAGGGAAAGGCCAGGCCAGATATTATACCCTTCCTACTAGAACTGAGGTTCTCGCCTCCGATTTTGTCATCATATGTATTGTCCTGGTATGTCATAGAGATGTATCAGTTTTATTCGATCCAGGCTCCACCTTTTTCTTATGTGTCTTCTGATTTTGTTCTGCATTTGGGTGTATCTCGGGATTCATTGAGTTCCCCTATTTATATTTCTACTCTTTTGGGAGGTTCTTTTGTTGTGAACTGTGTTTATCGATCGTGTTTGGTTGCTCTTAGTGGTTTTGAGACCACAACTGATTTATTATTGCTCAGCATGGTAGATTTTGATGTTATCTTAGGCATGGACTGGTTATCGCCCTATTATGCTATTCTTGATTTTCACGCAAAAAATTGTGACGCTGGCTATGCTAGGTGTACCGCGAGTTAAGTGGAAGGGTACTTTAGATCACACTCACAATAGAGTTATTTCTTTCCTTAAGGCTCAGCGAATGGTTGAGAAGGGGTGTGATGCGTATCTAGCTTATGTGAGAGATGCCAGTATTGATACCCCTACAGTTGATTTAGTCCCAGTAGTACGAGATTTCTCTGATGTGTTTCCAACTGATCTTCTGAGCATGCCGCCCGATAGAGATATTGCTTTTGGCATTGATCTGTTACCGAACACTCAGCCTATTTCTATTCCTCCGTAATGTATGGCTCCTCATGAGTTGAAGAAGTTGAAGGATCAGTTACAGGAATTTCTTGATAAGGGTTTTATTCGGCCTAGTGTATCACCTTTAGGTGATTTTATTTTGTTTGTGAAGAAAAAGGATGGTTCTATGCGTATGTGTATTGATTATCGCAAGTTGAACAAAGTTACAATGAAGAACCATTATCATTTGCCTCATATTGATGATTTGTTTGACCAGCTACATGGTGCATGAGTGTTTTCTAAGATTGACTTGCATTCAAATCATTATCAGTTGAATATTCAAGAGCCAGATATCCCGAAGACTGCTTTTAGGACTCGGTATGGTCATTACGAGTTCCTTGTTATGTTATTTGGGCTGACCAATGGCCCAAGAGCCCTTATGCATTTGATGCAAAGTGTGTTCTGGCCATATCTTGATTCGTTTGTCATTGTCTTTATTGAAGATATTCTAGTATACTCCCGAAGTCGGGAAGATCATGAGCAGCACCTGAGGACAATGCTTCATACTTTGAGAGAAAATAAGTTATATGCAAAATTCTCGAAATGTGAGTTTTGGTTGGATTCCGTGGCATTCTTGTGTCACGTGGTATCGAGTGAGGAGATAAAGATGGATCCTAAGAAAGTGGAAGCAATGCAGAATTGGCCCAGACCATCCTCAGCTATAGAGATCTATAGTTTTTTTGGCTTGGCGGGTTATTACCATTGATTTGTTGAGGGATTTTCATCCATTGCAGCACCTATGACCAGACTGACCCAGAAGGGTGCTCCGTTCCAGTGGATGGAAGAGTGTAAGGCGAGCTTTCAAAAGCTCAACATAGCTTTGACTTCAGCCCTAGTTTTGATATTGCCTACAGGTTTGGCGTCTTATATTGTCTATTGTGATGTCTCGAGGGTTGTCCTTGGAGCAGTATTGATGTAGGATGGTAGGGTGATTGCCTATGCATCAAAATAGTTGAAGGTACATAAGAAGAATTATCCTGTCCATGATCTCGAGTTAGCTGCTATTGTTCACGCCTTAAAGATCTGGCGTCATTATTTATACGGTGTGCCTTGTGAGATTTATACTGATGACCAGAGTTTGCAGCATATTTTCAAGTAGAAGGATCTTAATTTGTGCCAGAGGAGGTGGTTAGATCTGCTAAAGGACTATGATATCACTATTTTGTATCACCCGGGCAAGTGGCCGATCCTTTGAATCATGCGACAGAGAGTTTGGGGAGTTTGTCTTACATACCAGCAGCGGAGAGGCCCGTGGCGATGGATGTTCAGGCCTTAGCTAGCCAATTTGTGAGATTGGAACTTTCGGAGCCCAGTCGGGTTCTAGCTTGCGTGATTTCTCGATCTTCCTTATTTGATCGTATCAGAGAGCATCAGTATGATGACTCTCATTTGCTTGTCCTCAAGTACAAGGTTTTGCACGGTGATGCCAGAGATGTGACTATTGGTAATGACTAAGTATTAAGGATGCAGGGTCGGGTTTGTGTACCCAATGTTGATGGGCTTCGAGAGTTGATTCTAGAGGAGAGACATAGTTCACGGTATTTCATCCACCTGGGTGCCGCGAAGATGTACCAGGATTTGAGACATCACTATTGGTGGAGGTGGATAAAGAAAGATATAGTGGGGTTTGTAGCTCGATGCCTCAACTCTCAGCAGGTGAAGTATGATCACCAGAGATCGGGTGGGTTGCTTCAGCAGATAGAGATTTCGGAGTGGAAGTGGGAGAGAATCACCATGAACTTTGTAGTTGGACTCCCACGGACTTTGAGTAAGTTTGATACCATTTGGGTGATTGTGGATCGGCTGACCAAGTCCGCGCATTTCATTCCTATGTGTACTACTTATTCTTTGGAGCGGATGGCGTAGATTTATATCTGGGAGATTGTTCGTTTGCATGGTATTCTAGTTTCCATCATTTCAGATAGAGGTACTCAGTTCACATCACGGTTCTGGAGGGCTATACAGCATGAGTTGGGTACTCGGGTGGAGTTGAGTACAACATTTCACCCCTACACAAATGGACAGTCTGAGCGCACTATTCAGATTCTTGAGGATATGCTCTGTGTGTGTGTGTGATGGAGTTTGGAGGTTCTTGGGATCAGTTCTTGCCATTGGCGGTGTTTTTCTACAACAACAGTTATCATTCCAGCATTCAGATGGCACCGTATGAGGCATTGTATGGTAGGCGGTGTAGATCCCCGATGGGTTGGTTTGAGCCAGGTGAGACTAGATTATTGGGAACAGACCTGGTTCAGGACGCCTTGGAGAAGGTTAAGGTGATTCAGGATAGACTTCGCATAACCCAGTCCAGACAGAAGAGTTATGCGGACCGGAAGGTTCATGATGTTTCCTACATGGTCGGAGAGAGGGTCTTGCTTCGAGTTTCACCTATGAAGGGCGTTATGATATTTGGGAAGAAGGGGAAATTGAGTCCGAGGTTTATTGGTCCTTTTGAGATATTGAGGCGTGTTGGGGAGGTTGCTAATGAGCTTGACTTAACACCCAGCTTGGCAAAAGTTCATCCAGTATTTCATGTTTCGATGCTTCGGAGGTACCATGGTGATCCATCGTACGTGTTGGAATTTATTTCAGTCCAATTGGACAAGAATCTATCTTATGTCGAGGACCCAGTGGAGATATTGGACAAGTAGATTCGAAAGCTCAGGTCAAAGAACATTGCATCGGTGAAGGTTCAGTGGTGGGGTCGGCCGGTCGAGGAGGCGACTTGGGAGACCGAGCAGGATATGCGCAATCGTTACCCTCATCTTTTAATTACTTCAGGTATGTCTCTATGCTTGTTCGAGGACGAACGAATGTTTAAGAGGGGGAGGATGTAACGATTGTTGACACCCAATTTTTCCCTATATATTTTCAATATACAAAATACTTTCAAAATAGCATATATATACATATATAAGTATGTCCAAGCATTTTATTATTTTTCCCATAATTTTTTAAGGTTTTTAAACTAATTTGTTTCCTTTTTTCATCCGTAAAACCCCAATAATTTTGTTCAAAATTATTATTTTTGATAATTAATTTATGGGATAATTATGTTTATGCAAAAAATATAGCTAAAGTAATTTTTGAATATTTGTACAATTTTATTTAGTATTTTTTAAAGCTAATTGGACACAATTGCAATATTAGCCATTTTTAGGTTTAAATTTGTCTCATATTTATAAAATGGGATCCTATATTTTTAAATTGTTAATTTTATATTATCAATCATTTTAGTGCTTTCAATTTGTTTTCAAAAATTTATTTACTATTTTTTTATAAATTAAAAAGAGAAAAGTGGCTATTTAAATTTTAGCCAAATTGAATTTCAATTATAACCCAAATCAGGCCCTAATTACCCCAGCCCAATTCTAATTAAACCCGACAAATTTCAATTAAATCGACCCAAACCCGAGTTCCTACCTACCCCATTCAATACAGGTCGTTGATTATTTAGATCAATGACCACCAGCTCACTTCCCATAATTAAACCCAAACGACCCCTAAAACCTAACCCATTTCCCACCACATGCCTCCTCTGAATCCCTTTCCCTCTCAATTCTCTCTGCAACCCCTTATGAACCCTAGCCGCCACCATCTAATCCCACCCTAATCCACCTCAATCCCTGCCTAATCCATGGCCTCTCATGGCCATTTGAGATGTGTATCGACCTCCTATGGCTCCTGGGTGTTTCTATCCATGATTTCATGGACAAATCTCGACGAGATCTGGTCCAGTCCTTACTCGACTTTGATCTCCGGTCTTTTTTCTCCGTCCATCCATGGCCGCTCAAGGCAGATCCTTAATCTTTCCAGCTAGATCGGTAACCTTTCAAAGTCTTTCTCTCCTTTCCTGGGTTTTCCTAAACCCTAGCTTTAAGGTCTTTTGGTTTTCTTTCAGATCTATCTTAGATCTTTGGTTATTACGAACTTCTTAAGTGTTTTTCTCGAAGGTTCTTTGATTTTCTTTCAAAATGACTCTTCATCTTTTCAACGATTAGGGTTTCTCTTAACTTATTTTAAAGATATCTTCTCTGATTTCTTGTGTTGCTTTATGATTTTACTATGATGAACAACTTGTTTATGCTCTCCTTCTACTTGATTCAGCATGTTGAACCCTAGGTCTTTTTGGTCATATCCGAGTTCTGAAACTGTCCTTGTTTGTTTGAATGTATATTTGTTCGATTAAATTCTTTGTTTTGATTCTCTTTTCCTTGTTTGACTTATCCGATTCTGAGTTCTTATCATCTCTTAAAGCTCGACTACTATTGAAGCCCTAATTTCTTAAAAAGGGTTTCCTCAATTGTTATTGTGAGACCTTTACTTGTTTCTGACTCTCTTTACCTATTACTATGCTTTCTTCACTTTTGATTCTGTGCAACTACTAAACCTTGTTGACTACTGTGCTTCGAGTAGATCTATTTTACTACTAAATTCTAGCTTATTCCTGCTGCTACTGTATGCTTATGTTGTTTCTTTTGCCAATGTGTTTGGCCTTCCATGTCTGATACTATTGTTCATTCTATTTATACGTTGAGGTGCCAAACCATGATCCATTCTTGATTGATTCTAACTCCCTCAATGTTGCGATTGATAGCAAAAGGTTTTCTTATGAACCCTAATTTTCTTCGTCAATTTAAATTGGTTGATTGGCTTCCTTTAATTACTGTGGTGCTTTACCTTGCTGAATCCTTTCCCAAAACCAAGCATATTTTGTACTTAGACTGGATCACTTACTTCATGCTTTTACTGCCCCCTATATGGCAATAATCAATCTGTCCCAAACTGATTTCTTTCCTTAATTAAAACTTGTTAGTATCCGTTAAGCAGTGATTCCTTAATTAAAGGGAGTCACTTGTGTTAATTGATTATGATTGTGATTATTTCCATGTTTGTGTAAGACTTTACTTATTACCTTGTTCTTTACTTGTTTTCAAAACTATAAATACCATACCCTCTTTTCTTTTAAACACACGAACAACTTGAGTTCAGAACACACACTTACACTCAAAACTCTCTCTTTCTTTACTGCTACTTGTGCTACTATTTTGTCTAGCCGGCTGAAAGCTAAGGCTAGACTATGAACTCTTGCTTGCTTTACCTTTTTGCACTTAGCTTCTCTACTGGTATGTCCTAGTTAATTTTTAGTCTCAACAACAACATGTTTCTTTAAGTTGCTTCAGTTTCTCATTCTTGTCTACAGCTGCTTATGTTTCTACAGTCAAGTTATGTTACTAGCATGCTGTAATATGTTCCCCTTCCCCTTTTAAATTAATACTTACCTATATGTGTACTCTGTCAGTCATTTGTTATGCACTTGCTACCTTATGAATCCCAAACCCATATATCCCCTATATGTGTTTATGTTCTTTTGGATGGTTTGTGTCCATGCCAGCATCAGCTATTGCTGTGCATAACCAAACCAGACCCTTGCTGGGGTTACACAATGTATCCCATCATTCCTTTCCCCTTCGAATGATTTCTGATTCTATATAGTTTGAGTTCACTACGACAACTGTTTTCAAATCACCTTTTACCACTTATTATTTTCCAACCCAATTTTAATAAATCTCTGTTCTGCACTTCCACTATACTCTTAGAATCTAGGTTCTACCCCTCTTGTGTGAGCCTTGCCTTGGGACCCTTAAGCTCCCTCTGATCTTGGACACATAAGGGCTAGCCCTTCCACACTGCATTCATTCTATTTGGGTTATGAAAACCTCGGTGTGAGCACTACCCGGGATCTCCTAAGATCCTTAGGGAACCTTGACACTGTGAGCACATGATTTTTGCCCTAAGCAAATTATCCCAAAAGTTTCAAATAAAATGATTTCTTTATTATTTTACAATTTTTTGTGAATTTTGTGTTAATTGTTGCATTTTAATTTGTGCATGATAATTCATAGGAAAATACAAAAATATGCATTTGCATTTAGGGATTTAATTTCACATTTAGTATTAATTAATATTAATTTGTTTTAAACAAAATAGGAAGAAAATAACAAAAAAGTTCACTTTTTGCATTTTATTTGTTTTAATTATGAATTTATCACGAAATAGTTTTTAATCAATTTTAGGAATTAATTAGCTTAGATTTGAAATGTATTAGGGCTTTATTTTAATTTGCATTTTAATAAAATCAAAAATAATAAAATAAAAATTAAAACAAAAGAAGAAAGAAGAAAACAAAAGAGGGTAAGTGGTCTTAATAAAAGAACAATTTGGGCCAATTTTATTCGAATTTTCCTGGCCCAGTTCGTTTATACCCGTCCAGTCCATTTTAACTCTCACCCGGTCCAGCCCCCCTATATACAAAACGACGTCATTTTGACGTCGTTTAATCTTGATCGTTCATCATGCCTCATCCAACGGCCCCTATTGATTCCCCACTTTAAATAAAAATGTCCTAACATAATCCAAAACCTAAGACATTTTCCCCCTTCCTCGTATCATCTTCCCACCCATGTTCCCCTGTAACGCCGGAAACCCTTACTTCCGCCTTACTCCGCCCTATCGCCGCCGGCCGGAAATCGCCGCTGCCGACGGCAGTCGTCCAAACACCCTGAATATTACACCATAGCTTCCTCTCGTCCTCCTCTTTCCGAATCCCAAACCCCCATGGCTCAAATCCCAGCCCTTTCCCTCGAATAATCAAAAACAGTAGCGCCGCCTCTGCCGCCCACGGCGGCGCCACCACCAACCGGCCCCAAATGAACACCCTGATATCCCCTCACTCTCCTCTCCCCAAATCTACCTTCAATATACCTCAAATCATCACCAGTCGTCTCGAATATTCAATCGAAATTTCGTCCAAAACACAAAATTTTCCAATGACCCTAAAAATCACACCAAGGTATCTCCACATCCTCCCCTCTTCGAATCTCAAGCCATTTGCCCTCAAACATTAACCAATCTCTTCGAATTTTAATTCAAAATTTTCCGGGCACCATGCAACCCTCTCCGTTCATCACCATATTTACACCATAGACTTCCCTTCCCCTCCTCTACCTGAATCCATTAGCCTTTTCTTTCAAACTCTACTGGAACTCGTCAAATATCCATTTAATATTTCCGGCCAAAAACCCTAAATTCAAAATCTTTGTGATTTCGGACTGTAATATCCCTAACCGTGTGTTTTCTTATGAAAACACATGATTAGGGATGTTACGTGTCAGGAATTTTGGAAGATTCAGACATTAATGGCTGGCCAGAGTTTCCTTTTCATCAGTAAGTTTCCTGATTGTTATTTTTATTTCATATTTTATTTTTTTTCTTATTTTTGTTTATCTGCATGCCTGTTTTGAATTAATGTCGAATACATAGGTCTACTGTTAAGTAAATTGCTTTTCTGTTAATTAGTAATTATAGTTATTTCCTTGATAATACAGTGTTTAATTGATAATAGTTTTAGGTTTTGATGAATTTGAGTCTGTGTTAACTCTGCAATTCGATTTAGTTGATAGTTTTAATTTCATGATGCCTAGATGTTTTGAATTTGAGGGACTGTTTGAGTGAGAATTCTGAATTTAATCTTGGTTAGATGAATTGGTTATAGCTGAAATCTGATAGTTAGTTTAATTCAGTAATTGTATCAATAATTCTTTAAGTTTAGTTTTCAATTCATTAGTAAGATTAGCTTAATTAGTTAGCATTGATTAGCTTAATCGATTGGGTTATAGATGATAATGGTAATTTGGTAAATTGAGACCAAGATCAAGGGTTAATAATTGCAAAATAGGTTCAGGGGTTTTGTTTGGGTTTGGGTAGTAATTTCAGAGGGTTTTAAGGGTAGTTTAGGCATGGGAAAAGGGTAGTTTTATTAGATTTGGTAATTTTATAAATCAGGCAAGGGTAGTTTAGGGATTTAAAGGGAATAGGAACATGATAGAACCTTCTAGGACATTCCAAAATAGGACTTAAGTATACATTTCAGGAAGTTTAAGACATTACTTGGATAACAAGTTAAAAATAAAGGGACTAAACTGAAAATAATGAAGGACTAAAAGAGAAAAATAAAAATCTGAAGTTGCACCCTAATTTTGCCTATAAAAAGGCATCAACATGCCTTGTTTAACAAGCTTATGATCTCTGAAAATTCCCCAAAGTTTCAGCCCCAAAAATTCCCCCCCAAAAAAATACTTCCTCTTCCATTTTCAGATCTGATTTGAAATTCAAACATCCAAAAATCCAAAAACAATAGAAAATCAGTAGAAAAACCAAATATATTTACTGTTTCATTGCCTATTTCTGCCAATTATTAGATTCAGCTTTAGCATTCTTCATTTGGGCTTTAGATTTGAATTCTAAAAGCATTTTGAGGTGTTTTATGATCTACTGGAGTTAAATTTGGGGCCTATTAGGGTGAATTTCAATTGAATCTGTGTCAGTAAGGTTATAGGGCATTTTAGACTCAAGTTCAAGTAAATTTGGGTGTTCAAGTTGATTTTCGAAATCATTCCTGAAGCTGTTAGCTATTGAAATCATCTGTGGGCTGTTGATTATTTCTGAGTTGTGTTAAACATCAAAAAATTGCTGCTGTTGTGTGCTAAAGTTCTTCTGTTGTGCTATTGCGTAAGCTGACCTCAATTTTCCTTCTCTTTTGCTTAAATTCCAGGTACACGTTTGAATTCACTCTGCTGTAGCTCTGAGCTTGAAATGGAATAAATTTGATCACCTATTTGATCCTGAAATATGCTGCTTGGATTATCGTGTGTTGATAGTTAAATAGGCATTAGATATAATTGTTTATCATAGTTTAAAGTCAATTTGTAAGAGTATAAATCCTGGACTGTATAATTGAGACTGGACTAGACTATTTTTGACATTGTTGAGACATTTGAAATTAATTGTAGTTCATTTTTCTAATATATGAATACTGCATATGAATGTTAGAACTAGACTGATGTAAATCATATGATTTTGTTTGTTTTTAAGATCTGCAACTTCATTGTATTAATTTGAATAGGTCTTTAATCTTAAATCATGGTATTTGCACTATTCATGTTAAGTTTGCACGATTCTAACAGTCTATATTAATTGATGACCATTCTAGTGTAACATTCATGTTCGTTGCATTTAACATACAATGTGATATTTTCCTCCGGTTTGTTTTTCACCATTAATGACATCTAGGAACTCACCAGTAGGCAAATAGATAAAAATGATAATCTGAGCATGAAGCTAAGCTAAAATGATCAACAACTTGTTAATTTGAATAAGTATACTTTGTTCTTCCTTGTACAAGTTATTGGTTTGGCGTGGGCTCAGGACCAGTTTTGACTCCATTCTCATTTGGACCTGGGCCAGATTTGGGACTGCTTCGTCTTATACATACTTGGCTAAAATTTTTCTATATGGGCTATGCTTAAAGCCCGATATGATCAAAATTCATGTGATGTTCATGGACCCGAGCATGATAATTTTGAACAATGATTAATTAGGAATATAGGGAATTAAATCACAAATATAAAATTGGGTTTTGAATTAGGTAGCGAGTTCAAGCTAAAAGGGTTGCCCCTTTTGTTTGAATTCGGACTTGAATTCGAGGCCCGAATTTATATTTGTGAACTAATTGGCCTCTTTAGAGACAAATAATAAATAGAAAAATTTAGTTTGCTTTAGGATTGGCCTTTTAATAAAAATGAGACGAGCCTCGCCAAACCAAATACAAATTGCGGGGCCCTCATTAAAAAACTTAATAAAAAAAAAATACTTAGAGATTTGGGATGGGCCGTTTAGCGAATTTCACGGCCTTCCCAAAAGATAACAATACGTTAGTCTCTTTAGACGCAATTTTTAATAAAATTACATTCCTAAACTCGGGTGTGCATTTCATGCGATCCAAATCCAAATCCGAAAACGTTGAATAAAAATGTGTCGAGGATCCGGGTGCATTTCATGTGACGTGATCCGAAAACACGTTTTTAAACGACGTTCACTTTCGTAAAAAATAATTAAAAAAGCGGTAAATAATTATAAAATTGCACTGTAGGTTGGAGCATGTAAAAAATTAGATTTTTAGCCATTTATAATAATTTAAGCGACCGTGCTAGAACCACGGGATCCGGGGGTGCCTAACACCTTCCCTCGGGTCCACAGAATTTCTTACACAGAATTTCTGGTTCGCGGACTCCAATTGGGAAGTCAAAATTTTTCTCGATTTGGGATTTAAATTAAATCGGTGACTTGGGACACCAAAAGCCAATCCTTTCCCAAGTGGCGACTCTAAAAAAATAAAAAATAAATAATCCCATTTCGAATAATGTCACTTTAAATAGAAAAACTCCCTTTATTCATTTATCCTTCGGGGTAGGTGTGTAAAAAAGGAGGTGTGACAGACACACTCAGGTATGAGAAAGTCTTTGAAACATTGGCATTGAAGTGATTAATTATATAACTCAGATAGGAAGTCAAGATCGGGCTTCTTTTGGTTGTAGTTTCTTATTTCTGCACTTCCTTTGTAATTCAATCATTTAGACTGTAATAATTTATAAATAATATTGGGGAGTTTAGTGAAAAGGGTGGGTATTTGTACATTGTGGGTTAGATTGGGTAGATAACATGCCTATATGGTCTATTTGCTTCAAGTATGGTCTGTCAGATAACATAGGGTCTATTAGCTTCAAGTATGGTCTGTTAGATAACATGCCTGTAGGGTCTGTTTGCTTCAAGTATAGTCTGTTAGATAACATGCCTATAGGATCAGTGCTTGTTTAAAATAAATTCTGCATGCTTCACTTTCATAACTAGAAATCATGCCTATAGGATCAGTGCTTGTTTAAAATAAATTATGCATGCTTCACTTTCACACAATTAAAAATCACGTCTATACGACATAATGGCTTTAATAATAGATAACATGCCTATAGGGTTAAGAAATTAGCTTTGCAACTAGCAATCATGCCTATAGAATATAAAGTAATTGAAGCTCCTTTTTCGTTACAGCATGTATCCAAACTCGTTTCCCTTCGAAATCACGTCTATAGGTCCAAAGTCAGCCTTCACACACTTAGATACCATTCCTATAGGATCTAAATGTCTACAATAGAAATCATGCCCATATAGATTTTAAAAACAGTTTAGCTGGAGAAGTCGTCTAGTTCATGTCGATATTCTGAATTGGAATAGCTAATTAATCTGCCGCTTCTTTAATAAGTTTCTCAAACGCTGTTTTGATGTAATACCATTGGAAAGCATGTCCATAGGATCTCAAGTTGTCTGCTTAAAATTAATCACTACTCTACTGCATTCCTAATCAATATAGATATCATGCTCATAGGATATCATTATGGCACCTAGGCAAGCCTAAGGTAACTACTTGAATAAAACTGGAACTGCCTTCGTTAATTATCAATTGCTACAACCAACAGAAAGGCCCAATTTGGACCTCTTATCTGAGCTATATAATGAATATGGTTCTGACTCAAATCCCCTGCTTTACGACTTAAAAAAATTCAGACTTTAACTGTGTTTGAGTCGTGCTATTTATATGCATTATTTGCGGAGGTTTATATGAGCCTTCTAACTGCTTACATGTTTTTCCTTTAAATGCAGTCCCATGTGTTTTGCATTTTGCCTTAGCCTTTTTACCTTTAAACCTAAGAGTTGGCCTAAAATCCTCCCTCTTATAGGAATAGTAGTCCTAAAATTGCTCCAGGACTGATAGGAACGGGACAGGTAATAGCACGCAATAGATTTCGAGGCCAATCTGCGCTTTAATACCTTTATGGGGTGGGAAGGGTAGATATGGATATGATGACCGGTGTGCTATACCACGTGTAGCCCTTCTTTTGAAGAGTGACTACTGGGTATTGTATTGATGTGATCCATATTACAAACAAACCTAGGACCCCTTTATATTCATGCTTAGATTATAACTCTTTTCAAAACCTTGCTTTATTTAATCATTTTCAAACACTTGTGTATTTAAAATCCCCTATTATTTGATATTTGTTTGTTTACTTGTTAATTGTACAAATTAACAAAACTATCTGGGCGGGAACCACACTAGTGGATCCTGAGGGGTGCCTAACACCTTCCCCTTGGGATAATTTCAAGCCCTTACCTTATCTCTGGTTATCAAACGTAGTTGTAGTTGAACCCTATAGGTGCCCTAACGTACCTTAAAATTTTTAGGTGGCGACTCTTCAAAATTGCAAAACCCCTTTCCCAAAAGGAAAGAATTTTCCCAACCAAATGTCATAAACCCGATTTCGTGAGAAAAGGGGGGCGTGAAAATGACCTGGTTGGTCATCTTAAGAATTAACGCCCTAATCCCCTATTAACTACTTTCTCTGTGTTTATTTCTGCTATTGTGAATTGTCAGGAGGATTCTTTTGAAGTTTCGGAGTGTTTTGGGACACTTAGTCCCTAAATGAGAGCTTAAGACACTTAGTCCCTGAATTTGGACCGTAGTCAGAGCAGTGTGAAGACGGCCTTGGAATGGAATTCCATTGGTTTTGTTAGCTCTGTGGGGTGATTTTGGGCTTAGGGGCATGTTCGGATTATGTTTTGGAGGTCTGTAGCTTAACTAGTCTTGAAATGCCGAGAGTTGAATTTTTTGAAGTTTCCGGTTCGATAATGAGATTTTGATATCGGGGTCGGAATGGAATTCTGGAAGTTGGAGTAGGTCCATTGTGTAATTTGGGACATGTGTGCAAAATATTAGGTCATTCGGACGAGGTTTGACAGACGTTTTGATCGAAGCAGAAATTAGAAGTTTGGAAATCCCTAGGCTTGGATTGTGGAGTGAATTTTGGTTTTAGCATTGTTTGATGTGATTCAAGGGTTGTAATAATTTTGTATGGTGTTTTGGGATTGGTTGGCATGTTTGGTTGAGGTCCCGGGGCCTCGGGTGCTTAACGGAAGTTGATTTTGAACTTAGGCAAAAATCTGAATTTTGAACCTGTCATAACCGCACCTACGTAGGTGGGACCGCAGGTGCGGCACCGTAGAAGCGTCTTGGTGACCGCAGAAGAAAAATTGGCCTAGGCTATAGAAGCCGCAGGTGTGAGAGTTTAAATGCACATGCGAGACCGCAGGTGTAGTAAGGGAGTCGCAGGTGCGGAAGTTGGCCATTAAATTAAAAACCACAGGTGCGGTAAGGGAGTTGCAGGTGCGGAAGTTGGCCATAAATGAAAAACCGTAAGTGCGGTGTATTCACCACAGAAACGGGACCGCAGGTGCAGCCAGTGGACCGCAGATGAAGAAGTAGCTGGGCAGAAATAGGAAATTTCGAGGGTTTGAAATCAAAACTTGGAAAAATGATTTGGAGCTCGATTGAGGGCGATTTTGGGAGGATTTTGAAGAGAAAATCAGTGGGTAATGATTCCTAATCCCTTTCTATTTGTATTCAGTTAATCTAATGTTAGTTTTGTCATTTAATTTCGGATTTAGGATGAAAATTGGGGAAAAGTTGAGAAAAGTTCTTAGGCCTAATTTTGGGGTCTTGATCGAAGTTTTGGTATTGGATTTGAGGGATTTTGGTATGGTTAGACTCGTGAGTAAATGGGTGTTCATAATTTATTATTTTTTACCCGATTCCGAGATGTGGGCCCGGGGGACTTCTTGGGCGATTTTCCTAATTTCGCGTGTTATCTTCGAATCAACTAGTTGAATTAGTTACTTGAAGCTATATTTACATTATGCAATTACTTTGAATAGATTTGGGCCATTTGGAGTCGGGTACTCGTGGCAAGAACGTGATATCGAGTTGATTGAGCTGGTTCGAGGTAAGTGGCTTGCCTAACCTTGTGTGGGGGAACTCCTCTTAGGATTTGTATTATTGTTATATGAAATGCCTTGTACGTGAGGTGACGAGTGCATACATGTGCTAATTTTCGGAAATTCGGTTTTTCATTAAGTAAATATAATTGTGTATTTTCTTCCCTGTTTACACTACTTTAAAGTTAAACCTAGTTTTAGCTAGGAAAGCGTATCTAATTGACTCGATTGTTCTACTTGCTCAAACTGCTTTATCTGAATTCGGTGCAGCATGATAGGTTAGAATTACATGTTTACTTTGGTATGAAATTGGATTGAATTGGATATTATTCGTGTTGTTGCTGTGTGTTTACTTTGGGACTACGGGCGATTTCCCGGTAGATTCCCCCCTTGTCTATTTATCTGGAACTACGGATTGATATTCTTGTAGATCCCCCTGCACAGTTATATGGAACTACGGGACTGCACCCGGTAGATTCTCCCAGTACTGGGTATCTATATTTGGGACTACGGATCGGGATTCTAGTAGATCCACGCGTACTATAGTTGGACTACAAGACAACACCCGGGAGATCCGCAAGATATTTACATTTGGGGGTTACAGGACGGTATCCTGGTAGATCCCCGATAGCTATCTCTATGTTGACCTATATTCTTACTATGATGTTTTCTCTATTTTTATTCTTATTATTATACTGTGTTACTTCATACTGTTTCGTTTCCTTATATATATGTATATGACCGGTAGGGCCCTGACCTTACTCGTCACTACTCGACCGAGGTTAGGCTTGGCACTTACTGGGTACCGCTGTGGTGTACTCATGCCATTTCGTGCACATATTTTTCGTGTGCAGATATAGGTTCTTTGACTCGGTCCTACTATCATTGAGGCGAGGTGATTCTTCAGAGACTTCGAGGTATATCTGCGGCGTCCGCAGACTGAGGAGCCCCTCTCCCTTCTCTCTTGTAGTTATAGTCCTTCTGTATTTATTTTGACCTAGACATTCTTTAGTTAGAGAACTATGTAGTATCCATAGCTTGTAATTTCATGAGATTCCGAATTTTGAGAGTTGTTTCAGTTTGAGAGTTGATATTTGTATATGCCGAGCGACATTTTAAACCTTCATTTTGTTTTATTCTGCAGTAGTCTAGTTTTTATCATTTGTTTTCTTTTTCTGCAATTTGTTAGGATTACCTAGTCGTAGAGACTTGGTGCCATCACGACAGTTCAGGAAGGGTGAACTGGGGTCGTGACACATCACGAACCTTTCTATCAGCATAACTCTTTTGTCTTGACTGGGCTGTACGAAGCCACTCCTGAATCACTTTCACCTTGTCCAAAGCATCATGTACCAAGTTTGTACCCAAAAGTCTAGCCTCGCCCGGCTAAAACCAGCCTACCATAGATCTACACCGTCTCCCATATAAAGACTCATATATAGCCATATGAATACTCGAATGATAAGTATTGTTATATATAAACTCCGCGGGTGGCAGAAACTAGTCCCAAGAACCCCCAAAATCAACGACACAAGCGCTTAACGTGTCCTCCAATATCTTAATAGTGTGCTCGGACTGTCCATCTGCCTGAGGGTAAAAAGCTATGCTCAACTCAACCTGAGTACCCAACTCTCGCTGCACGGCCCTCCAAAACTGCGATGTAAACTGAATACCTTTATCTGAAATGATAGAAACAAGGACACCATGCAGGCGAACAATCTCTCGGATATAAATCTCAGCTAACCGCTATGAAGAATAGGTAGTACACACAGGAATGAAGTGCACAGACTTGGTCAGCCAATCCATAATCACCCAAATAGCATCAAACTTTCTCAAAGTCCGCGGAGTCCAACTATTAAATCCATGGTGATCCGCTCCCATTTCCACTCTGGAATATCTATCCGCTAAAGCAAACCACCGATCTCTGATGCTCATATTTCACCTGCTGACAATTGAGACACCGAGCTACAAACCCCTCTATAACTTTCTTCATCCTCCTCAGCCGATAGTGTTGTCTCAAATCCTGATCCATCTTCGTGGCACCGGGATGGATGGAATACCGCGAGCATAGACCTTTTCCACAATCAACTCCCGAAGCCCATCTATATTGGTCACACATATCCGGCCCTGCATCCTCAATACCCCATCATCATCGATAGTCACATCTCTAGAATCATCACGTAGAACCGTGTCTTTTAGGACAAGCAAATGAGGATCATCATACTGGCGCTCTCTGATGCGATCGAACAAGGAAGACCAAGAAACCACACAAGCTAGGATCCGACTGAGCTCCGAAATATCCAACCACACAAACCGATTGGCCAAAGCCTGAACATCAACCACAAGAGGTCTCTCCTAACAGGAATAAATACATTACTACACATACTCACCGCCTTCCTACTCAAGGCATCAGCCACTACATTGGCCTTCCCCAGATGGTACAAAATAGTGATATCATAGTCCTTTAGTAGCTCCAACCATCTCTGCTACCTCACATTGAGAGCTTTCTGTATGAACAAGTCCTGGAGGCTACGATGATCAGTAAACACTTTACAAGACACACCATAGAGATAATGCCTCCAAATCTTCAACCCGTTAACAATGGAAGCCAACTCCAAATCATGAACAGGGTAGTTCTTCTCATGGGGCTTCAAATGACGAGAAGCATAAACAATCACTCTACCCTCCTGCATCAACACACACCCAATGCCGACCCGGGAAGCATCACAATATACCGTATAAGAACCTGAAGTTGATGGCAAAACTAACACTGAAGTTGTGGTCAAGGCGGATTTGATCTTCTGAAAACTCACCTCACACTCGCCCGACCACCTGAAAGGAACACCCTTTTGGGTCAATTTGGTTAAGGGTGATTCAATAGATGAAAATACCTAAATAAACCATTGGTAATAACCCGCCAACACAAGAAAGCTACGAATCTCTATGGTTGAGGACGGTCTGGGCCAACTCTAGACCGCCTCTATCTTTCTCGGATCAACCTAAATACCCTCACTGGACACCACATTCCCCAAGAACGCCACTGAACTGAGCCAAAACTCACACTTGGAGAACTTTTCATAAAGATTCTCCTCCCTCAGCCTCTCCAATACAACTCTCAAATGCTCAGCATGTTCCTCCTAGCTATGCGAGTAGACCAAGATATCATCAATGAATACAATAACAAACAAGTCGAGATAAGGCCAAAACATGTTGTTCATCAAATGTATGAACATTGTTGGGGCATTGGTCAGCCCAAAAAACATCACAAGGAACTCATAATAACAATATTGGTTCTTGAAAGTTGTCTTAAGAATGTACGAATCCCTAATCTTCAACTGGTGATACCCTAACCTGAGATCAATCTTAGAGAACAACCTCGCTCTCTGAAGCTGGTCAAATAAATTATCAATACGAGGCAAAGGATACTTGTTCTTGATTGTGACTTTGTTCAACTGCCTGTAATCAATACACATTCTCATAGAACCATCCTTCTTCTTCACGAATAGAACACGTGCACCCCAAGATGACACACTAGGCCGAATAAACCCCTTATCAAGGAGTTCCTGAAGCTGCTCCTTCAATTCCTTTAACTCTGTCGGTGCCATACAATATGGTGTAATAGAAATGGGTTGAGTGTCCGGCACCAAATCAATACTGAAGTCAATATCCCTATCCAGTGTGGCATGCCCGGCAGGTCTGTAGGAAACACATCCAGAAAATCCCTCACCACCGGAACTGAATCAATGGTAGGAGTCTCTGCAACGACATCCCTCACAAAGGCCAAATAAGAAAGACAACCCTTCCTAACCATCTGATGGGCCTTTAAAAATGAAATCACACTACTAGGAACATAATCCATTGAACCTCGCTACTCAACCCGTGCCACCCTCACATAGCCAACGTCATTGTCTTAGCGTGACAGTCCATAATAACATGTCATGGAGATAACCAATTTATGCCCAATATCACATCAAAATCAACCATCCTAAGTAGCACGTGGTCCACAACAATAGTATCGCCCACCGGAGTAGATATACAAACAGATGAAATCAGAGACTCGTGGGCGTTCCAAATAATGAGCAAAATATGATGACACATATGAAAAAGTGGAACCAGGATCATATAATACACAGGCATCCCTATGGCAAACTGAAACAATACTTGTGATCACAGCATCTGAAGCAATAGCATCTGATCTGGCTGGGAGTGCATAAAAACGGGCCTGACCACCACCTAATTGACCTCCCTTTCTAGGGCGACCCCTAGCTGACTGAGGGGTGGTGAAGTAACTGGTGCTGAAGTCGATGGCTTACTCCTCTACTGCGGTGGACCCCCATGATAACGAGGACAATGCCTCCACATATGCCCCAACTCCCCACACTCATAATAACCCCGTGGTGCAGGTGACGGGGACTGAAGGGAACCCCTAGCACCCGGATGACTAGTAGAAGAACCTGGCATGGAGGAGCCCTAAATTGATGGAGCACGAGACGAACTCTAGGTTGGGAGGGCACTAAGTGATGAATTCCCTAATGAGAACTGTGAGAACCATGGCCCGATGATGCCCCGCGGTGAACTGGGTAAGCTGACTGAGCATGTCTAAATGGACAACATTTATCGTGCTGGAACTGACCCTCATGAGGAGCACCACCAAAACAACCAGATCCACGAGGCCTCTTAGACTCCCTCTCCACTCACTCCTGACAACGAATCGACTCTATGTCTCGAGAAGTGTCAAAAACCTCCTCAAAAGAAACACCGAACACCCTCTCTCTAGTCATAAGAATTTGTAGCTGATATGAGAGGCCATCAACGAACCTCCTGATCCTCTCCCTGTCTGTGGGATCCATCCAAATAGCATGACAGGCTAACTCAGAGAATCTCATATCATACTGCATCACAATCATATCATCCTGGCGTAACTGCTCGAACCGACTGCGCAGATCCTCTCTGCGGGACTACGGCACATACCTCTCTAAAAAGAGGACGGAGAACTGCTACCAGGTAAGGGGCGCTTTTCACGACCCCAAATACCCCGGTCATGATGATACCTATCACAGTATTAGGCCAGCCGAAACAACACGAACAACATAAAGGTATCTTGTGAATTCATTTTTCTAATTAGATATAATCTCAAATCTTTCATTTTTAATATATACCAAATATGCGGAAAAGATAAATATGTAAGTACATTAACACAACCCGATCCTATTATACTAGTCATGATTAACACTGTCTGCTTAATATAAGATAAGTGTGAAATATAAAATACTAAGGATAGGAAGGTGAAAGGCAAGGCTGCGAACACCGCATAGCAACCTTGCAATCTCCGGATAGTACTCTGAAAGCAATGAACAGCTCTCACTCAGAGGCTTTGGTACCTGGATCTGCATACAAGGTGCATGGAGTAACGTGAGTACGCCAACTCAGTAAGTAAGCAAATTAAACAAAGGCTGAGTGTAGTGACGAGCATTTAAAATCATATAAATACTTTACCAAGAATATCAACAGAAATATCAAAGCCAAATTTGTGGTTCAATAACCAAATATCTCGTAAAAACTCCAGTTTCAATGAAAATCCTTTAAAGAAATTATTCAACATATTTTTCAATAGAGGCTCAATATAAAAGAAGAGTGAAAATAAATATTCATAAACAAGCCCCTCGGGTAAAGGATCAGTCATAAGTGTAGCCCCTCGGGCAAGCCTCTCAGTCACTCGTGACTCAACTCTCGTCAATCAATACTCACACTCAGCACTCACTTGATAGATATCTCATAATAATAACCACGGCGGCGTGCAGCCTGATCCATAATATATATGGTCGACTACGCTTATTAGGGGTGTATAGACTCCGGAGTGGCTCCTACAACCCAAGTGCTATATCGCTGCGGCGCGCAACCCAATCAAACATATCATTGTGGCTTGTAGCCCAATCCATAAGTATATATATAATCCTCACCATCAGTGTCACGCCCGAGTCTTTCAAATCATTATGCTCATGATATGTGCAAATATCTAAAGGCATCTAATCTCAACCTTTTACGAGTGAAACCACATAGCTAGGACATCCTACCATAGGGGTGAAATCATGTATTGGTTAGAGGAGTTCCAATGGTTAACATGATGCTCGGGGAGAAAGACAAATGATACTCCTATTCCCCCAAGGAGGTGTAATACCAAGGGTAGCAAAAATCCCCTCACATGAAAATGATATAGTCAATTATCCTAGAAGCCAAGTGAGAAGAAAGCCACGTAACCCATCCAATCCGACCCGTTTAAGACTTTGGAAAAAGGAGACGCACTTTGGTTTGAAATCAGGGCAATTTCAGCCTAAGCTTAAAGGAAAATCATTGCTTTTGAAACCCATGAGACAATCCCTCATAGTCCTAGAAAATCAATAACAATGGAGAGAAGGTATTTAAAACCATTACGAGTTGGTATATAACAAGACCTCAAAGTTCCCACATGGATAAGTTCGAAAGAATGAGACGTCTTGATGCATTTATCAAGGAGAAGTAACCTGGGTTATCTAGTCACATGGATAAGCAGAGTAGGCAAATGGTTGTTAGAAGAACATCTACAAAGAATACCAGCAATATTTATTTATTCCAACAAAGGGATATGTCCCTTTCCTTAATGCTACAAGACTTCCTCTTTGATGCCATGAGACGTAAATGAATTTTACAATGAGAGTTATCAGATGACATAGATAGTAAGATAGCAAAACTAATGAGCACCATTTGGAACCAACGAGCTTAACCAAGTTAAAGACATTAGAAGTCTGTAGGAAAGGGGAAATTTGCCCACCCTCGGGTGCTTGTAGAGTACATAAAAGTGAGGTTAATTAAATCAGATCATATAGTTGGATAACTAGTCGAGACATTGAGATGATATCGCATTGAAGATTACGGGTAAACAACACACCATGCAAGACAAATGAAAAGAAAGTGAGGAGAATTATGGAGGTAACCTTTACATTATAACATGTAACCACTAGGAATGGTGGTAGTATAAAGGGATTACGAGAAGCTACATTTTTGAAAGAAAATCTCTGTATGAAGTTACGTGATATATAGCTCTAGAATTCTAAAATCCAATTATGTTTAGCAACTCAACTTCATAATGAAGCACTACGACACACTTTTACACAGCCAGCTATTACAAGCCATATTGGGAGATGCTATAAGACTTGACTGAGAGAGAGACTTTGACATACAAATGTGTTACTAGGTGTATTTTTTTCCTTGACCAACCCAAAACCAAAAAGGCGAGACTTAGACGGATAAGCAAATTGTTGAACTAGCACAAGTGTAGACAATCCATTACTGAAAAGAGATCATTCAATTTCAGTAATTGCGGCATGCTATCAACCCATGATGAACTTGAAGTGATATGAGAACCTAATGAGATAGTATAGAATAATCATGGAGGGTTTGAAGATGTTCATAACGAGTTCTTCATGGATTTTGACTTGAGATCTACCCATATGCTAATGAAACACAGAAGAACATGAGAAATAGACATTGTGCTATAATAACTCATAGAAGGATATGTTCTCTCATGGTTATCGAACAAGTGTGGGGAAACTAGCACAATGAATTCACTAACTAAAGAACACAATTAACACATGTTATGGAGGTGTAAAGAGGAGATAAACATTTGTTATAAGTTGGACATGCTTCTGCTATATTAGCTCCCAACTGCAGTATACGACCATTCCACGAGCAACCACAATACTAGGACAAGGTGAGCTACTTACTGCTGGATGTCTCAAGTGGACATGAAAGTTACGGCGACACATGATCTTCCTATGACGTGGATCTGAGGATCTCAATTTTCAGAGAGACTTTATGCACACGGTGACCATTTTGATTGACATGCACTCATGTGAGGTGTTAAGGTATTCTCTTATGTTACTAGGTAGTGAGAAGATTTCATGATGATGTTCGCAAGAGAGTATATTGACTGTTCAAACCATATAATCCATATACACAACTAAGTAAAAGAGTGACTCGAGAAGGATCGCAACGCTGGGATGCTTTGCATGGAACTTGACACCACATAGGTAAACTTTATGACGGTGCATGTATAAGCACAAGCGAGTAGATTTTTGTCCATTTAAATAAAAAGATTATGTAAGAAATTCATCGGATATAGTCCCTTGGTGAGAATTTAGAAAAAGCAAGTGGGAAGTATCATTCCTAGAGTTATAACTCAATTCAAGGGCATAGTTATAGAACTTAATTTCACAAGAATGTAAATAAGAGAATTCATAATAGAGTGGACTCACGAATAGTGCATCTTGTTCAAAGAGTCAATACACGCAATGTTTTGTTATTCAACACCTTGTTAAGACCACGTTTATGAGAACTCTTCAATATGGATGTGCATATACAATGAGCAGAAATTTTCATTTGACTCCCTTAATGGCGTTAGGTTGATAGGGAAATAGCTTAATCGATACCCCTCGACTCCACATCCCTAACGTATGTAGGTAACATACTGATATACTACATGATCTGATGGTGCAAAGACATCAATAGGGATAAAGACACTCCCCTCTTAGCGATATGTTTTACCAATCCATCTATAGCTCAATACATTCCCCTAGCAAGTCCTTGGGCAATCCACTCGGACTCAATGGTGGGATCAATCCCTCCTTACATGCTTCAAATTCGCGAATTATGGTATCAAGTCTACCAATCTTGAGAATAAGACTTAGAGAGGAAATCAGCTCCCTAACTTGAGCTTTATCACACGATTGGAGTATCAAAGAAGGGTGAAATTCTTAAATTCCGAATAGCCTCCAAATTATAGATGTGGTCGACAATACACCGATAAGAAGGACTCGACTAGACATGGCTCCGAGACATCCTACGACACTTTTAAAACCTTAGGCTCTGATACCAAGTTTGTCATGCCCCAAAATCCGAGGAGCGCGACCGGTGCTCAACCGATTAAGCTCGATCGAGCAATCCTGATAGGTCTCATTCTACCCAAACTAACTCATGAATAAATAGGAGATGGACTCCATTAATCAAATTCTATAAACAAATCATTAACGATTTCCATTTCATTCTCATTAGCAACTTCATTCGCCGTTTTAAAGGTATTACAAGTTTTATACATCATTGCGAAATATCAATATTTCTATTTTAAATTTCCATGCCCGACACTACCCACAACCTGTCTACGGAGCCTCTAAATAAAACTGAAGAATAATATGGTAATGCTGGCAACAAGGCTTCGGCTATAACTTACACAAAAACAAAAAAAATAAGACTCCAGAAATAAAAGTGACATAAGCCACGCAGGGCCCCAAGAGGAAAGGGGCTCACCAATATGGCTAATGGAAGATGAAGGGGAGCTACGATCGGTGGACTGGAGTACTTGCTACTGATCCACCTACAATCATAATACGAATGTAGCACCCCCGGCAAAAGGGACGTCAATACATTGGAATTGTACTGGTATGTATAAACAAACTTTGCCCTGAGTAACCTCAAACCATAAACAAGTAACAAATAACAAAGGAATAAACAATTAAATACACACGAAAGGAACAATCAAGGCAAACAAGTTGACAATCACTCATTTTCCCCTTCACATTTTCCACATCAATAATTTCAAGATTTTTCTCATATTTTCATTTCAATAGTGATAACGATCACTTTCTACCCTTATTACCTCGGCCACCCTTATCACCACAACCAACAACTTATTAATTTGTGTTGCGGCGTGCAACCCGATCCCACCGAACAATCACAATTCACAAACAATACCACAACAATAACAATTCACAAAGAACAACAACAATTCACAACGACAACAATTCTCAAAGAGCAACAACAATAATTTACAAGGTCTTCCATAGCTATCAATTCCAGTTCCATTGTATTCCACAACTCATATGCATTTTATGTACAATGATAATTTTCCACGACAAGCCGTACATGTTATTACCACAGCTGTTCTGATTGCATCAATTACTATTTCCTTCCATCATTTGTTTCACAATTTTTACCACATAGCACATTCACAATCACCCACTTGGTTTATTGCCAATTACTTGCACCATCTTATCGAAAGACATAACCACAAACACTCAACCATACCAATCACAAGGATTTAACAGACGGTCCACGTAAAATCACATACCAAGCACTCAAACACAAAACAAGGTGATTTTACAAAGGTCAAAGTTAGCCATACATACCTGGAGCCGAATCCCTTTTTAATTTCTACTTTCAACTTCACCAAATGCCTAGCAACGTCAATCTAGTGCAAAATTAACACATATTTCTTAAAATCAAAGTTCACAATCACTACTTGAACACATTTAGGTTATCAACCCTCCTTTGTACAATGCTTTAATCCTACCCAATCCCTCTTACCAGATTTTAAGTTCTAAAAGACATGCATTAATTTTTCAACCTCTATTATCAAGAATAAATGCATGAGACCCCCCCCCCCAATTAAACTTAAAAGTTAATGAAAAGGTTTAGGGATATTACCTGCAAGGATGGGGATGAAGACATTCACTTGAAATTTCCCGACCCGGATCATTTTAAGGGATTAATTTGAAGAAGATGACTTTCTCTCTCAGGAATCCTCCTCTTTCTCTCTTATTTTGTTCAGTAAAGTGGTTAAAAAGAGGGGTTGGGGTGTTTTATTAAAAAGGGGGTCAGGTTTAAAATTTAGGAAATTTGGAGTCCGAGTCGGGTTTGCTATCGCACTTTGCGATCGCAGACAGAAAATGCGGTCCGCATAATGGACCGCAAAAAGTGTTACAAAAACCTGTTTCCACTGTTTGGGTATGCGGCGAGTAATGCGGTCCGCATACATGATTTGCGGTCGCATAATGGACCGCATTTTTTACCTCAAATTGACTTACTCATTGACTCACTTTGCGGTGCAAAATGCGGTCCGCATATCAGTTATATGGTCGTATAATGGACCGCATCCGGACCTCAATTTTAACCAAATTACTGACTCAGTATGCGGCAGGAATGCGGTTCGCATACTAGATTTGCTACCGCATTCTGGATCGCAAAACGGCACTTTTCTGGAAAACTTGATTCTTTGATTTTTAAAAGCTTAGATCAATACAAAGGGTCCGAACCGCGAAGAGTTTTACACATTCCTAACACATATTCGGACCTTGACACCACGAGCTACTAGGTTTTGAGCACGATTTTTTACGGGGTCTTACAATCAGGTCCTCGAACTCTCGCTCAGTCATTAACCTTACAGCCACTCGGGCATTTCAGTAAAAATCAGGGAACTCTGCCTAAACAGTTTTCATATATTTAAGAATAGAGTAATGAAACTGAATCAACAATAAATAGGTAAAATCATGACCAAGGATATGCTTTCAAATCAAAAAGGTGTGAGAAAAGTAGAAAAATACCCCTAAGGGTCCAAAAATAGTTCGGCACAAGGCCCCAAACATGGCATTCAACCCAAGTTAACAGATTCATTTCTAAAGCACATGGATATCATATAAAGTGTAACAAAATATGCAACTCTACAGTCACCACAGGATGGACCAAGTCACAATCCCTATGGGTCCATGCCCACACGCCCGTCACCTAGCATGTGCATCACCTCTACCAAATTCTGGGGTTTTATACCCGTAGGTCTAGATTTACAATCGTTACTTACCTCAAAACGGATGGAAATCTACTATGAAATGCCCTTGCCTCTTGACTCAGCCTCAAATCATCCCGAATCTATCAAAAATCAGAATCATAACATCAATACAAGCCAATGGGACGAAGACCACGCGAAAATCATCAAATAAAACTCAAAATCCCGTAATTGGTCAAACCCAAAACCCCGGTCCCACATCTTGAAATCCAATAAAAAATCACATCAATAAAATCCTTATCCTCCCACGAGTCCATACATACCAAGAACATCAAAATTGGACCTCAAATGGTCCCTCAAATCCCCAATTTTACCTCTCTAATTACAAGCCATAATTCTCCTATTTTAGCCCTTAAATCCCACTAATTTCATGTCCAATGAGTTAGAAATCACCATAAAATCAAGTATTGAGTTCAATAATCTTACCCATAAGAATTACCCTTTGAATCCTTCTTCAAATCCTCTCAAAAAGCTCCAAACTCGTCTCAAAAATGGAGGAAATAAGCTGAAAATCGTGAAGATGACCTTTTATACTTTCTGCCCAGGCATCTCACACCTGCGGCTCACTTTACACATCTGCGGACCGCTTCTACTGTCAAAATAACCGCACCTGCAATTTTCACTTAAGGGCCAACTTCCGCACCTACGCCCAAGGCTTCGCACCTACTGGCTTGCAGGTACGGTAAATCATCCGCTCCTGCGACATAATCCGCTCTTGTGGCTACCTCCACGCACCTGCGATCATCACACCTACGGTCTCTAATCTGCAGGTGCGGAAACAACAGAAGCAGCAAATTTTGCAACTCAATTCCAAGTCCAAACTTTCTGACAACCATCCAAAACCATCCTGAGGCCCTCGGGACCTCAACCAAACACACCAACAAGTCACATATCTCCATTCAAACTCATGCCAAACCTCATAACACTCAAAACAATGCCAAAACACCAAAAGGATTCAAACCTTCCGAATTTCGCAAATGATCAAAAAGTCTGTCAAACCTCAATCTGAATGACCTGAAATTTTGCACACACATCACAAATGACACAACGGACCTACTCCAATTTTCGGAATTCCATTCCAACCCCGATATCAAAATTTTCACTACCAATCGGAAAACGCAAAAACTCCGATTTCTCCAATTCAAGCCTAAATCTACCACGGAACTCTAAAATACATATCGATCATGCTCCTAAGTCCCAAATCACCTAACAAATTTATACGAACCATAAAAACTAAATTTCGAGATCATTTACTCACAAGTCAACTTTCGGTTAACTTTTCAAACTAAAGCTTCCAAAATAGAGACTAAGTGTCTCATTTCGCTCCATGACCAATCCAAACATAGAACAACCAACACGACATGATGAAATACAGATGTACACCATGTAAAGAGGCAAAAATGGGGAGAATGGGACTGTAACTAATAAAACAACCGGTCGGGTCGTTACAGTGCTGCACCAATTAGCCTACACCTCTCATAAGCCTCCCACCAAGTAAAGGCAGCTCTCGAGAAATGAAAGGTAGTGAATGTTACCCCATTGGTCTCTACTAAACCCGCTCATGACCCGTGATACCTATGTAACATAGCTCTGATACTAACTTGTCATGACCCAAACTAGCATATTGTGATGGCGCCTATCGTGGTACGCGGCAAGCCAACTCTTTACCAAAAACAACACAATATTTCATTTTCAAAGATAAATTCACGCTAATTAATAATAAAACATCATAAGTAAAATCTGAAAAATGAATGTGCGAAAATAAAAGCCCGACATTAGGGTGTCATTAGTCAAAAGCATCTACTACAATCTGTCAAAAAATATATTGAGACTAACACATTCTGGAAATGTAATTATAAAACTATAGGAAGATAGGAGGGAGAAGAGCAGGGCTGCAATCACCAGCAGCTACCTTGATAACTCCGAGAGAATCTACAACTACAATAGTCAACAGCCGCTACCGGGTCCTGATACACCTGGATCTGCACACAACATGTAGGAAGTAACGTAAGTACGTCAACCTTGTAAGAAACCAAAGTAAATAAAGGCTGAGAAGCAGTGATGAGCATTAAATCATATAAATATCATATCATGAAATCTCAATAAAAATACAACAGGAGATTAAACTCAATTTCAGTAAAATCATTTAAAGATACTTTTCAATAGTTCTCAAACAAAGGCTTTATGCAACAGTGAGCAATAATGATGAAATCATAAACAGCCCCTCGGGAAAGAGCACCACTCATGCACAACCCCTTGGGCAAACCTCATAATCACTCGTATACAGCCCCTCGGGCATACCTCAACATCACTCACACTTAGGGTACCCGCGCTCACTGGGGTTGTGCAGACTCCGGAAGGGTTGCTTCAGCTCAAGCGCTATAACAAGCCACCTCGTGGCATAAATCAAGCAGGCTCTCGACCTTACTCAATCATGAATCAGTAGCAATATGCTGCGGCGTGCAGCCCAATCCCATAAAATTCCTCACAAATTTGTCCCTCGGCCTCACTCAGTCATAAACCTCTCAAGCCACTCTGGCTATTAGTAAAAATTGGGTACTCAGCCCAAAAAACAACATTTTATATGCATCAAAATAGAGCAAAAAAGATTGAGTTATGAAATCAATGAGTATAACATGACTGAGTATAGATTTTCAACCAAAAACAGTATGAGAATAATAAGAAAAAGGCCTCTAAGGTCCAAACAACTCTGGTACAAGGCCCAAATAGGGCATTCAGCCCAATTTAGAGAAATTATTTCTAAAACACATAAGTATCATATAGTTTCAACAAAATATGCCCATCACAATCCCCAATGGTTCACGCCCACATGCCCGTCACCTAGCATGCGCTTCACCTCAAAATAGTAAAACGATATGAAATCCGGCGTTTCATACCCTCCGGACCAAAATTTACAATCGTTACTTACCTCAAACCGGTCATATCTCTACTCTGCGATGCTCTTGCCCGTTGACTTGGCCTCCAATCGCTCTAAATCTATTCACAATCAGAACAATACCATCAATATATGCTAATGGAATGAATTCCACAAGAAAAACTATCAAATTAGGCACAAATCCCAAATCCTCTCAAACTCATCCCCTAGGACCATATCTCGGAATCCGACAGAAAACACAAAACTAGAAAGCCCATTCACTCACGAGTCCATACATACATGATTTACCAAAATCCGACTCCATTTGACCCCTCAAATCCTCAATCAAACTCTCCAAAAATCCCAAGCCCTAACCCCTCATTTTCACCCTTAATCCCCAATAATTACATGATTAAACAATGGAAATTACCATAAACATGAGTATTAGGGTTCAAATTACTTGCCTCAATGAAAACCACCTTGAATCCCTCTTCAAATTTCTCCCAAAAGCTCCAAAACCGGATAAAAATGGTGAAGAATGACCCGAAATTTGCGAAGTCCACAATTTATACTTTTTGCCCAGAAATTCTGCATATGCGGTCCGACAGTTGTTTCTGCGATACTGAACCTACAAAAAATCCATCGCTGGTGCGGTTCCCACTTAACCCTTCAAAAACAGCTTCTGCGGTCACAATACCGCACCTGCGGCTCCTGCCTCAGCTCTCCAAGATTCTGCATTTGCGGTTCACCTTTCGCATATGCGATCATTAGACCTGCGGTTCCCACTCTGCAGCTGCGGAAACATCAGAAGCAGCAGCTTTAGCTGCTTTATTCCCCTTCCCAACTCTCCGTTAACCATCTGAATTCATCCCCAGGCCCTTGGGACCTCAACCAAAAATACCAACAAGTCACATATCAACATATGAACTTAGTCGGACCTTCGGAACACTTAAAATAACATCAAAACACCAAATTACCTTCGGATTCAAGCCTAAGAACTTCTATAATTTCCAAATTCCGCAAACGATGCTGAAACCTACCGAACCTCATCCGAATGACCTAGAATTTTACACATGTCACAAATGATACTACAACCTTACTCCAACTTCCTAAATTCCATTCCAACCCCAATATCAAAATTTTCGCTGTCGACTGAAAATCGACAAATTTTCAATTTTGCCAATTCAAGCCTAATTCTACCACGGACCTCCAAATCACATTCTAGGTGCATTCCAAGTCCAAAATCACCTAACAGATCTAACCAAACCATCAGAATTCACATCCGAGATTGTTACACATGAGTCAACATCAGGTTGACTTTTCCAACTTAAACTTCTAAATAAGAGACTAAGTGTCTCATTCCAAATCGAAACCACTTCGGACCCGAACCAACCAACACAAAATGATAAATTACAGTTGAGAAACACATAAGGGAGAAGAATGGCAGAAACCGGGCTATAACTCATGAAACAATCGGCCGGGTCATTACGAAAATGCAGCTCACGGTGAGTCCCTGCAACATCCGCGCCTCTGTGCCCAAAAGAGCACCAGACATATATGTACCTGCATAAAAATGTGAAGCAAGCTTAGCATGAGCATGTAAATAAACGCATACTCAGTAAGTATCTAGCGTAACCCCAGATAAGTTGTGATGAGACGTCGACATCGACACTTGCTAGTGGCCTAATAAAACAGTTACAATATGAAGCAAACAGATAAGGGGCAGAGTAAACAAACAAAATAAACAAGTGTAAATATGTGATACAATACTCAAATCTACAATATACTCAAGCTCTCAATTGTAAATTACCTCCTCAACCAGAGCATATATAGATATATATTCAAATCAGGAAGACTCGTAGATACACTGACTTCTTGTCAAATATTAGGCACAATTCGTGAGAGTATTTTGTAGAAATGTTGAGGCGTATGACCCGATCCCATCATAATCTGTGCTCTACCGAGGGTCGAATGACATGAACCATATATGCATCTGTTATAATGTCGAGGCAAACGGCCCGCTCCCATGAGAATGTGGTATATAATCTTATGGAGGTGAACGTCCCGATCCCATTAGAATAAGAAGCTTTAACGGGTCCTTGAACCTAGACATGAATAAACGTGTGAGTTATAATTTTTATGGAAAACCTTTCGATGAAAACGCATTGCATGGTCGTAAGAGGAGCACAAATATTTTGGTGGCTAATTGAAACTTGTTGAATCTCTTTAATAGCAAGTCTATCACTCTATGCACGTCTAGTCTCAAGTTGTAATGTCAATAAAGGAATTAAGCGGGCAAGTATAACCCGTATAATACAAGTATGGCACCGTGTGAACCTAAGTATACCCGAACAATAACATGAATCTAGCTACGTACAGACTCTCATCATTTCGTGCGTACATATCCTCTGCAACAAGTAACACCTATCAAATATATCACCTAGGGGTAGTTTCCTCATCACAGAGTTAGACAGGAGACTTACCTCGCTCCGAAGTTGCATAAACGGCTACAAAGCCTCTCTAACACCTCTAACCGATGCTCTTCGCTCCAAATCTAGACAAATAAATGTGCAATTCCAAAAATATATGCTCTAGTACTCATAAAAAATCAATTTATAATAATTTTCCACTTCCCTCGAAAAGTTGATAAAGTCACCCTCGGACCCACGTGCCCGGATTCAATAAAATTTCAAAGAGATATTTTACCCATAACACTACGAACTCAAATATATGATTTTTCCCAATTTCATGTCATAATTTATGGTCAAAATCCAAAAATACCAATTTCTCGATTTTTCTTAAAAATCCCAAATTTCTACAAAATCTCATATTTATCCACATATAAACCATATATTTAACTTGTAATAGGTGGGAATCACTTACCTTGTGTTTCTTGATGAAAATCTCCCCTTGAAGCTCTCCAAAATTGCCTAAACCAAGAGAGAAAATGAGTGAAATAAGCAAAAATCCTGACTTAAAATGATTTGCCCAGGCCTGTCCTTCTTCGCGATCGTGAAAAGACCATCGCGATCGTGAAGACCAGAAATGAATTGCCTCCAAATTTTCTCTTCACATTCACATCAGCTATGACCCATTTGTGATGCCTTCAAATCCTACCGCTTCGCATTCGCGGTAGAAGTTCCACGTTCGTGAAGGTTAATGGCTCCGCGTCCTCGAGTTCCCTTCCTTCTTCGCGTCTGCGACCCCTATGTCGCGTTCGCATAGGCATGTTCCATTTCTCCTCCAAATTTGTGACCTCTGTGTTGCGTTCGTGTTGGGAAAATCCTCAGGCCAAAATGTACTTCTTCGCGAATGTGGGAGACCCTTCGCATTCGCGAAGTAGGAAACCAGACACTAGCACCAGCAACTTACCAAATTTGGTTTGAAACCATCCCAAAACACACCCGAGACCCCTGAAACCCCGTCCAATCATACCAACCTATTTCAAAATGCAACATGAACTTAGTCCAAGCCTCAAACCACGTCAAAAAACATTGAAATCATGAATTGCACCCCAATTCAAGCTTAATAAACATTAGAACTTCAAACTTCTACATTCGATGCCGAGTGTAACGACCCGACCGATTATTTTGAGCTCTAGCACATTGTTGGGTGGTTTGAATCCATGAGCATCTTCCCTTCAGGTATTATAACTTGTATGCATGGTCAAGACTGAATTTCGAGAAGATTGGGGTTGAATTGGAAAGAAAAATTCTCATTTCGAAAGCTTTAAGTTGGAAAAATTGACTAAGATTTGATTTTAGAATAAACGGCCTCAGAATCAAGATTTGAAGGTTCCATTAGGTTTGTATGATAATTTCGAACTTGGGCGTATGTTTGGATGGGTTTTTATATGACCCCAGATCGTTTCAGCACCTATTGTGGAAGTTAGCATTTTAGAAGAATTTCATAAATTTGGATTGAAGTGCATTTCAATTTTATCGATGTTATTTTGGAATTTCGAGTTTGAGAATAACTCTATATGGTGATTCCGCGCGTCCAGAAGTAGATTTGGAGGTCCATATATCATTTTGGAGTTGTTTGGCAAAAGTTAGAAATTTGAAGGTTTTTGAGAAGTTTGACCTGAAGTGGACCTTTTGAATCGGGGTCGAATCTGATTCTGAAAATTAGAGTAGGTCCATAATGTCAAATGTGACTTGTGTGAAAAATTTGAGGTCAATCGGGCGTGATTTGATAAGTTTCAGCATCGAGAAAATTTGAAGTTCTAAAGTTCATGAAGCTTGTATTGGAGTGTGATTCATGGTTTTAGCGTTGTTTGATGTGATTTGAGGCCTCGAGCAGGTCCGCATTATGTTTTGGAACTGGTTGGTATGATTGGATGGGGTCTTGGGGGCCTCGGATGGATTTGGGGTGGTTAACGGAACAGAAATAGAATTTGAGGAAGGGCAGAGGCAGTTGGGAATCTGGTGTAATCGCACCAGCGTGAAGAGGACCGCAGGTGCGGGAAAGGACTCATAGAAGCGGATTTATCTAGGGGAGGTGTGGACCACAGATGCGGTCGAGTTTCGCAGAAGCGAGACCACAGCTGCCCGTGTGGAGCCGCAGAAGTGGAGGTGCAGAAGTGGTGGGGACCGCAGATGTTGAGTTTAGGGGTCTAGTGAAAGACAGCAGATGTGGTGCTGCACCTGCAGAACCGTAGAAGCGGTCAAGTGATCGCAGGTGCGAAGGTCGGGGCTGGGCAATGTCTTTTTTAAAATGAGGGTTTGGCTCTACCTCATTTCATTTCGCCTATGGGAGCCAATTTTGGAGCACATTGGAGTGACATCTTCATCAATCATAATAGGGTAAGTGCTTTTTTCACAATTTTGAGTTAAATAAATGAGTTTATATGGATTTGAACATGGAAATTAGTAAAAAATAGGGTTTCGGTGGAAAACCTAAAATCTTGTATATTTGGATTTTGACCACGAATTTTGGACATGGAATTCAGAATAAATTATATATTTGAGTTCGTGATGTCATGGGCAAAATTTATCTTCGAAAATTTTCGGAATCCAGGCATCTGGGTTCGGGAGTGATTTTATCGGCTTTTCAAGCAGAGTTGGGAATTGTTGTAAATTGAAATGTTATGAGTATTAGAGTATATTTTCATTAGTTTGCACATTGTTTGACTAGATTTGGAGCATTGGGTATCGATTTGATGTGTTAGAGTGGCAGTGGAGCCGGTTATGGAACTTCAGAGCGAGGTAAGTCTCCTTTCTAACCTTTTAAGAGGGAATTTACCTCATAGGTGAAATAACTCAATATGTTCTTCTATTTGTGGGGGGGATACGTATGCACGAGGTGACGAGAGTGAGTATGTAGCTACTAGTTATGCCTATGTGCAGGTAGTTTTAGGTGTACATCATGCCTCGTTCTCTTTGCTATTTGATTTATAGTTGTTGTTTCCCTTGAGAAGAAACAAGATTTAGGTTGCGTAATAAATTGTGTTTAAAGGACTTAAATTGAGGAATTTAAGATTTTAAGAGTTCCATTAAATTTCGTATTTTCAAAAAGAATTGAGGAATATTATGATAACTCAATAAATCTTGTGTAACTGCGCCACATGTATGTTTCGCGAGCGAGGAAATTTTCTTAAAAACTTCACGTTGAATTGCCTTTATTTTGAAAAGAATTAAGAAAAGGATTATGATTTATTAATAAATTAAATTTGACCGCGTCGCATGTATGATTTGCGAGCATGGTAATTCCTTAAATTTATATTTCATCGCGTCGCACGTATGATTTACAAGCGGGGTATGTCCTTCTACTACTCTCATGGGAGCGGGCCAATCGCCTCGCCAGGTTAATAGATGCATCTATGGTTCACGCTGTTCGGCCTTCAATAGTACACAGTTTACTTTTATGTTGGATTGGGCCGTACGCCTTGGCATTTCCTATATATTATCCTCAGGGAATCATGCGTAATATTTGGTAAGAAGCTAGTGTATCTGAGGGATTTTCCCTTATTTGAATCATGACAACTTCGTTGATGAAATCCATTATATCTATATATATACTCCAGTTGGGAAGGGGACTTGCCAGTTGAGAGCTTGAGTAAAATTATAAAGAGGGTAATTGTACTATGTATTTTATATATATTTATTGTCTCATATTTATTGATATTATTGGACCACTAGTAAATGTCGAAGTCGACCCATCATCACTACTTCTTCGAGGTTAGACTGGATACTTACTGGGTATGCATTATTTTCGTACTCATACTACACTTGCTATACATTTTATTGTACAAGCACATATGTGTTCAGTGGCCTTATGGGCACAGCGACGTGGTTGATACGGGAACTTAGGTGAACATTATCTTATGAGACGAACCGCAGCCAGCAGAGTCTTTTTCAGAGTACTTTTTTTCTTTTCTGTCCAAATTTGTATTTTAGACAATTATTGTATTGTATTTTAATTCCTAGTAAATGCTCATGCACTTGTGGCACCGAGTTCTGGGATGATTATGGGATATTCAATATTAATATTTGAAAATATTATTAATTATTCTGCAAAGTCCGTCTTCTTACTAGTTAAATTGAAGGAAATTTATGATTTCAAATATATTAAAATGAGAATTTAATTAACTATTTAGTGTTGGCTTGCCTGACAGGGGTGTCAGGCGCCATCACGACCTTTAATGGATTTGGGTCATGACAACATGGTATCAGATCACTAGGTTCACGTAGGTCTCACGAGTCATGAAAGGTTGCAGGGCTGTCAGGAGCACTTCCCTTCTTGATGCCTCATCGTGCGATTTGATTCCTTTGAGTCTCATGCCTTTATTTCTTCTTATTCAATCTTATGTGACGTGAAGCGCTTTCTATCGATCGAAGATTGAGGAATTGTAATGGTACTACAGATGCGATACAAGATGTTTATCCCTGCGTAGTTGATTGGGCTATTCTCGTCACCTTAAAGAAGGATAGTCTATCATTTCATCTTAATAGTTGTGCTTATGAAATCTTTGAGGCTATGCACATGTTGCTATGATACTCATGAGTATTTATCGTACAGTATTGATGTTGATAGTGGGATGTTTGTCTATGTGTTAGGGTAGTGAATGACCTGAAAGGAGTTTTGCTAAGTGCATGATTCAGAGATTCGTATTTTATTTTCGGCGGATAAAGGACAATTGGCCTATGAATGTTCAAGTTGGGGTTGATGGAATAACAAGATTTGGTATTTTCGAGCGTGGTAGAATTTTCATCTGTGAGGTTGTTCTAGAGAAGCGGTTGTCAGAGATAGCTGATGGCAGCAATTTTGGGATCGAATGGGTATTTCTAAGGTTGGCGACTCGAGAAAGGGTGATCTTCGCAAAGGTTTAAAGTTAGTAGCAACCTATTGGTTCAAGTGCTATAGATATAGGTTTGATTTAAGGCAACAATTGGCCAGTGAAGGATGAGGAAGGACATGTGGGAGGTGTCTTGCGGTGATTAAGCTTCTACAAGGCTAAGTGTGAGAAATAGAAGTCGAGTAGTTGCTTGAAGGAGAGGGTTTGACCAAAGTGGGACAGTGGCAGAGTAGCATATAGGTTCTGTGGTAGGATAGCTACACACCTTGAGCAAAGTTTAGAGCGATTTCGGATCCATGGTAGACAGTGACTAGGCCTACGAACTTAATTTAGAACATTTGGGTATTATACGATGGGAGATTGGATACGACAGAAAGGAGTTTTCTAGATATGAAGAAGGATACAACATGACCTTAGATAAGAATATATTGTTGCACATTTAGTTGATGTCCATGATGAGTGAATGGATTTGTACAAATGGTGAATGAGCACAGGCTTAGGATGGGTCACTAATTTTGTAGTAATTGTACTCAACGCAGCGCTTTTGGAAGAGGTCAGTAGGTAGTTCCTACATGTTGGTCACCTTTTGTGAGAAGGCTAGCAGTCACGTGGTATTGACACAGCTTCTACGAAGAACTCTATTATCTATCAGGTAGGAGGTAGAATATGTAAATGTGGTTAGTGATTCGGAGTGTTCGGCTAACAGGAGGATTTCGAGGAAGTTTGCGGGTTGATCGTGCAAGACCATGTCAATGGGGGATAAGGAATCTCGGTGGATTCCAGAGTTATGCAACGGTAGCTTCGAGCTAAGTGGGAGAGCTCCACCACCTACCAGTGAATTGTATGGTTATCTGCTTATGAGGTTCCTAATTATCGGCATATTGGTAGGTTATTACAACTAAGGAAATATAACATCAGTGGTGATTTGAGCAAAGGATTTGAGGAAATGTGCACTATAATTGGCCTTATCAACTTATGTTCAGGCTTTGGGAAGACTCGAGATTTATGCTTTGTGTAAAGGTGATTTACAAGAAGGATGATTAATCGGGCATTTCTTTTAGAATGGTGTTCATGTGCTAGCATATCCTTGGAGTTTAATCACATTTGGGAGCAAGTTAGAATGGGTGTACTAGTCGAAGATGCGAATATGCGCACACGATGGTATGAAATGGTTCGTGGGTTTTGATACAACGTGTCCTCATTTTGAGTTATGCATGTGAGTTATGGCAATACATGCGAGGCTTGACGGCCACCGTAATTGACTTTATTTGGAGGCATTCAAGTATTGTGGCATGTTATGTGTAGATAGATCCCGAAAGAGTTGTGGTAGTTTAGGCCACTACTAGAGGATTATATTTTCTGCGATTATGGGAATTCAGTTGCGTGTCGCTATGGTTCTCTTAAAATGAGCTAAGTAAAAAGTTTTTACATGATGAAGTGTTTACCATATTAGTGGTTCTAGAGTTATGATGAAATTTTTGTGCTTTTGAACATTGGTATGATTAAGTGCAGTGAGTAACATGGGATTTAGGAAGTTAAGGATCAAGGTTGCGGTTCAGTGTTAACAAGAATGTCACGATCTCAGATGAGCGAGAAGGGACTCAGATGGTTAGATTCAGCTGGTATGGTCTTTAGCGTCACCTGAGATAGGTATCCTGTGTAAGAGGCTTTTCGTATTGATTGTGGATTCTTGAATTGCTTTATAGTGTTGGTGTGGCCGGTAATATGGATGTGCAGACTCGTTGTCTGGTATGGAAGGTCGGGGGAGCGTGTCCCACGGAAAGATTGTATAAGTTTGAGAGGTAGTCACTTAAATGATTAAACACAAAAACTGAGTATTGAGGTCGTGGTACTATCATTGATGTGAGAATTTATGCTTGAAGGGTGCTCAGTTCATTTGTTTGTGAGCTGAGGATGTTTGTTCTGGATTTGGTGGCTATTCTTGTGTGTCATGGGAAAAAGGGTTACCCTGGATCCTTAAAAGGTTATTAGCCCAGTGTGGTACGGTTAGAATCGGTTTGAGGTCCGTGGATGGATCTAGATATGAATGTGGGCTCTATATCGGGTTGTATTTGTTCGTTTCAGCATAGCGCTCCTTGTGGAGGAGTATTCAAATGTTGGATGTTATTATGCCTTCGGTTATTTCATGTAATACCATATTGTGATGTGTGAGTTGTGGAATGGCTTGATGATTTCATATGTGTTGAGGTTCCACGTAGCGAAGGTGTTATGTGAGCAGGATGGATCTCATGATTCAAATCATATATCACACCTTAGTTCTGCTTGAGTTTTGTCGCGTATGGCGCTATCTGTCTCCCCAGGGATAGTATTATGCACTTGGTGTGCTTGTGGCCGATATTTTATATTTCGCAGGTATGAGCATTTTAGCTTCGTAAGTAATTCCTTACAGATTATTATGTTTGAATCAGGTGGAACGCCGCCACGGATATGTTGTGGATCAGGTTGCACGTCGCAACAGTGTGATATTGAGTACTGTACCCTATAGTTATTTTTGTGTGTTTTGTTTTCCATTTTCTGAGGAAGGTTCATTACACCTTTTCGGTTGTCTAGTTAGTTGTGTGGGTTGAGTATTCTTTACTAGATTTCATTCTCCTTATGTATCACATTAGAGTTGGTAGCTTGTTGGAACATTGTGGCGTCATATGAGACTTTTGGTCGTGTCTGCAGTGGCTTATTGCCTGAGCAGCTTATACTAGGTGAGACGATATTATTAGGCCTCAGATCAGTGCAGTCATATTTATACGAAGTGCATTAAAAAGCAAATATAGTTATTTGGTTCATAATGAGGCAATGGTTCTTGTCAGGAGGAGAGACTCAATAAATTATTGACTCGGCAGTCGGTTATATTATCAGATGATGTTATTGTGGTCATGTAAATTACGCGGTGCATGGTGTGAATTCAGCAAAGGTATGCAGTCATGTTTTGGTACACCGTGTGGTGATTGATATGGTGTTCATATGTTGGAAACAGTCCTAGCAGAAGATTTCGGATGTTAGAATTTGGCTCTAAGGCTAATTTGACTAAACAAAAGGGGAATCTTCAAATTTACTCGAGCCAGTGTACTCAACTGAGTTGTGGTAGCACGGGTAGGTGCACAAGGTATTAAACAATGATTTCAGATAACTCCAGCGCAGTTCTTAGTACGTTCGAGAGCGAACGTATGTTTTAGTGGAGAGAATGTAATGACTCGATCGGTCGTTTTGAGCTCTACGCTAGCACGTCGTTCGGCAATTTGAGGCCATGAGTAGCTTCACTTCAGGTATTATGACTTGTACACATGGTCGAGATTGAATTTCGGGAATATCGGGGTTGAATTGGAAAGAAAATTCTCATTTCGAAAGCTTTAAGTTGGAAGAATTGACTAAGATTGGATTTTAGAGTAAACGGTCTTAGAATCAGGATTTGAAGGTTCCAGTAGGTTCGTATGATGATTTCGGACTTGGGCGTATGTTCGGATCGGGTTTAGGATGATAGGGGAGTGTTTCGGCGCATATTTTGGAAGTTAGAATTTTGGAAGAATTTCATAAATTTTGGTTGAAGTACATTTCAATGTTATCAGTGTCTGTTTGGAATTTTGAGTCTAAGAATAATTCTGTATGGTGATTCTGGTATCGAGAGCGCGATCGGAAGTGGATTTGGAGGCCCGTAGGTCATTTCAGAGTCGTTTTGGTGAAAGTTAAAAATTTGAACGTTTTCGAGAAGTTTTATCAGAAGTGGACTTTTTGATATGGGGGTTGGAATCCGATTCCATAAGTTGGACTAGGTTTGTAATGCCAAATGTAACTTGTGTGCGAAATTTGAGGTCAATCGGGCGTGATTCGATAGGTTTCAACATCGAATGAGGAAGTTTAAAGTTCTAAATTTCATGAAGCTTGAATTGGAGTGTGATCCATGGTTTTAGCGTTGTTTGATGTGATTTGAGGCCCTGAGCAAGTCCGCATTATCTTTGGGAACTAGTTGGTATGACCGGGGTCCCAGGGGCCTCGGGTGGATTCCGGGTAGTTAAGGGATCGAAAATGCAATTTGAGGAAGGCTGAGGCAGTTGGGTATCTGGTGTAATCGCACCTGCATGAAGAGGGCCGCAAGTGCAAGCCCACAAGTGCAAGCTCGTAGGTGCGGGAAAGAACTCGCAGAAGCGGATTTATCTGGGAGAGGCATGGACCATAGATGCGGTCAATTTTCGTAAAAGCAGTACCGCACCTGAGCGTGAGGACCCGCAGAAGCCCTCGCAAAAACGGATGGGGGCCGCAGATGCCGAGTATAGGGGTCTTGTGAAAGATCACGGAAGTGGTAGTTGGGCCGCACCTGCGGAACCACAGAATTGGTCAAGTGACCGCAGGTGCGAAAGTCGGGGCTGGGTAGTGTTTTCTTTAAAATGAGGGTTTGGCTCTAATGCATTTCATATCGCCCATGGAAGCCGATTTTGGAGCACATTGGAGTGCCATCTTCATCAATCATAATTGTAATGATCTAGCTGTTTGTTTTGCTTTCTAGAACCACGTTCCCCTAAATAAGACACCCCGTACTTGCTTTCACTGATTTATGACTTGTGGGGATGGTTGGTTTGGGATTTGGAAGAGTTTGGGTTGAAATCGGAACACTTGGTTCCTTAAGGTTAGCTTAAAAGGCCAAGTTTGACTTCGGTCAACATTCTTAATAAACGACCTCAAAATCGGGATTTGAAGGTTCCAACAGGTTCGTATGATGATTTTGGACTTGGGCGTATGCCCAGATCGGGTTCTGGATGACCCGAGAGCATTTTGGCACCTAGTAGTGAAAGTTGATTCCTTAAGGATCTTGAAGTTCTTAAATTTTGGTTTGGAGCAGGTTTTTGTGATATCGATGTCTGAATGGAATTCCGAGACTGGGAATAGTTTTGTATTGTCATTTAAGACTTTCCCACAAAATTTGGTGTCAATCCGAGTAGTATAAGTACGTTTCGGCACGTTAGAAGTAGATTGAAGAACTTAAAGTTCATAAGTTTGATTCAATTGGTTTTAGGTTGTGATTCTTAGATTTAGCATTATTTCGGGTGTTCTGAGGGTTCGTGCAAGTCGGCTTTATGACTCCAAACTTGTTGGTATATTTGGGCAGGGCCTCGGGGACCCCGAGCATCAATCAGACGAGGCTCGAATTAAGTTAGAAATTTGAGAAGGAGATGAAGCTCCAGTTATGTCATAACCGCACCTGTAGTTGGCCAGCCGCAGGTGCGAGACCACAGAATTGGCTAACCAATCGCAGATGCAGCCCATGGAGAGGAGCCCAGGTTCCGCAAATACGGCTCCTCTTCCGTAGAAGCGAAATCGTAGAATGTTCCCCAGACCACATTTGGGCCCCAGCTAGCCCGACCCAATTCCACATAAGTGGATAATCGCTCGTAGAAGCGAGACGGCAGATGCGGTCCCCTAATCGCAGGTGCGGAAATCGCTGAAGGCAGTGCCTTCATTTAATACGAGAACGTTGTCTCATTTTTTTTTACACATTTCATTCATTTCTTGGGCGATTTGGGAGCTTCCAAAGGGAAGATTTCAGCCTACCGTTGTGAGGTAAGTTATTTCTACTTAGTGTGAGTTTAATACATAGTTTATGGGTAGATTACACCATGTAAATTAGTGAAAAATATACTTTTACAGTAAAACCTAGGGTTTTGACAAAACAAGATTTAACTGCGAAATTTGTTATGGAATGTAGAAGAAATCATATATTCTTGATCCTTAGGTTATGGGCAACAACTTTCTTCAAAAATTTCTAGAATACGGGCACGTTGGGGGGGATGAATTTTAGGAACCTTGCATTTAGGGTTGGGAAATTAGTTTAATAGTTAGAAATTGAACTCTTGAGCATATATTGACTAGATCTTACCCCATTTGAATAGTTTTGGATCGTTCAGCTCCAATATGAAAGTTTGAACGCATTCTTGAGTTGGAAGTAGGCTCGAAGCGAGGTAAGTCTCTTTCCTAACCTTGTAAGGGGGAAAGTTTCCCATAGGAGAACTTAATGAATATATATGATTAATTGTGGGGGCTACGTACGCATGAAGTGATGGAGTCTGCACGTAGCTATTATTCATGTTATGTCCGGATACTTCTAGTCTTACACCATGCTTTGTATGTACCATTATATGATTATAATTGTTGATTTGCATTGAATGGGATTAAGTTGGAAATGTTACGATTTCAAGGTTTTCTAGTAAATACATTTTTTGATAAGAATTGAGGAAAACATTAAGTTATATTTATACTTAACCGCGTCATAAGTATATTCTGCAAGCAGGGTGATTATTTCCACTACTCTCATGGGAGCAGGTTGTTTGCCTCGTCGGGATATTAAATGTATATATGGTTCCGGCCGTTCGACCCTCGGTGGTGCACAGTTTGCTTTTATGTTGGATCGCGCCGAACGTCCTCGGTGGTATATTTGTGTGATAATAGAACTAGAACCCTTATAATCGTAGGATTTATTGCTTGAAAGGTCACTTATTTTAAATAAGGAAAGTGCCTAGTTTTATTAATTTGGAAGAAAGGATTTTCAATAATTATTCTTGTTTAAGCTTGTTGTTATCTACATACCTTGTTAACTAAATATATTGAACTTCATATTATTATATTTGCTGGCCCTAGTAAGTGTCGGAGTCGACCTCTCATCACTACTTCTGCGAGGTTAGGCGATATACTTACTGGGTACATATTTCTATGTACTCATGCTACACTTCTATACTTGATTATACATGCTTTGGGGAAGGTGCATCTGGCCATCAGTCCGGCACGTAGAGTGGACTCCTCAACTTGAGACTTTCCGGTGAGCTGCTCTTTTTAGCCGTTCTACAGCAACTGGAGTCTTTCTTTTGTCTTCATGCTTCTGTCTACCCCTTTTTCTAGATAGTAGGATAGCATGGCTATGTATAATCTTCTAGATTACCCACACACTTGTGACACCAGGTCTTGGCACACACATTAGTAGACTTATGATGTTTTAGCTTGTCTTTATGATTGAGATTCGCATTTATTATTTCCATTTAAATATGCTTAAATTTTTAAACTATAAATCTCATAAATCTATAATGGAAGTTATCACGTACTAACTACACAAATGAGAATTTACTATTTGATTAGTGTTGGCTTGCCTAGCAACGTAGTTGGGTGCCATCATGGCCTAATATGGAATTTAGATAATAACAATATTATATCATAGCTCTAGGTTCATGTAGGTCCCAAAGTCCTAGGCATACCCAATAGAGTCTTGCGGATCGGTTAAGAGACGTCTGTAATTATCTTCGAGAGGCAATAGGGTGTTAGGAAACTACTCTTTATTCATATTCTATCGTGAAGTTGATGGTATACTAAATTTCCTTATTCTATTCTCTCACAAAGGGTGAGGACCCGCACGGTAGATGTTCCAGACCCGGTGTAAGGCCCCGGAAAATTTCGCTAAGTAAACTAGGATATCGTTGTGCCATATAGGCTTATTATAATATTTTTATGTTCTATTAACATGGTGTACATCAATTGGATTTGGTAAATATATGTATAAGTCTTATTGTAAGTAATTTGGGGTCCAAGGAAAGGCTTAAGTCTAAGAAAAATTTGAAAAGTTCATAATAGGCTAAAATTCCAAATAAGCTTGCACTAGTCCATACTTTGAACAATCATATCTAAATATGTATAAGGTTTTAGATGATGAATAACCTATCAAATGAAATTTCTTTGAGTCTAGTTTCCAACGCTTCAAACTGTTCGTCATTTGGACATTCCTACGCAAAGTTATGATTAAATTACCAAAGGCTAGAAAATGCGATCCTGTGACAAATTTGCAATCGCAAAACCCATCGCATTTTTGGCTTTGCAGTCTCATTTCTGTCGCAAACTGGGCCACTGTAGCCCAGTTTTGGGCGCTGATTTTGCGATGTATTATGCGGCCATCATTCTTGTTTTGCGGTCCATTTTGCAATAGCAAACCCAACTTCGGAGGGTTAATTTTCCTATTTTTATAACCCGACCCCATTTTAATATATAGGCTTTGGGGTTCATTTTGGGGTCATTTCTTACTGATTTTAGAGAGAGATGAGAGCATATAGAGAGATAAAGGAGAGGTCTAGCTTCATAATTATCCAACCTTGCATCAACCTTCGAGAATCAAAAAGCCCAATCTTAAGTTCTTCATCTAAGAGGTAAGATTCTATACATTAGGCTTTAATTTCGAGTTTGGGGTATAAGATGGGTTATTGAGGTATGATTCTTGGGTGGAATACTATTATGTATACATTCATGTACAAATTAGGTTTGTGGTAAGATTGTTTAACATAAATAAGTAAAGATTTGGTTGGGCAATGAAGGAAAACTTTGAAAAAGAGATTTGAAATTTAGATGCTTAACTAGTATTTGATAAAATGCTCAAATGAGCTGAAATGATGAATACCTTTCTAATTTGTGTTCAATTTTGTTATGTCTCATAGTAGATTGGAATGGCTAGAATTTCCGGAACGTTGTAGTAAATTAAGGAAAGCCTAATCGAGGTATGTATGGCTAACTTTGACTTTTGTAAAGTCACTTTGTTTGGTGTACGAATATTTGATATGTGATATCCACGTGGATTATTTGTGAAATTCTTGTGATTGGTATGATTTGAGTGTTTGTGGTTAAGTCTCCCGATATAATGGTGTAACTAATTGGTAACAAACCCAATGTGTTTATGCGAATATGTTATGTGGTAAGAGCTGAGAAACAAATGATGGAAAGAAATTATAAATGATGCAATTGGAACAACTGTGGTAATAACATATATGGCTTGTCGTGGGCAATTATCGTTGTGACATAAAATGCATATGAGTTGTTGAATATGATGGAAATGGTAGTGGTGGTTATGGAAATTCTTTGTGAATTGTTGTTGTTGTTGTTGTGTTGTTTGTGAATTATGATTGTTCGGTAGGATCTGGTTGCGCGCCGCAACACGAAGTAATAAGGTGTGGGTTGTGGTGATAAGGGGGGCCGAGGTAATAAGGGTGGCCGAGGTAATAAGGGTGGCTGAGGTAATAAGGGTGGAAAGTGATCGAAATCACTATTGAAATGAAAATATGAGAAAAATTGTGAAATAATTGATGTGATAATGTTGAAGGGGAAAATGAGAGATTGTAAACTTGTTTGGCTTGATTGTTCCTTTCATGTGTATTTGATTATTGATTCTATTATTGCTCGTTACTTGTGAATGGTTTGAGTTTACTTGGGGCAAAATTTGTTCATACATACCAGTACAATTCAAATGTACTGACGTCCCTTTTGCCGGGGACGCTACATTCGTGTTATGATTGTAGGTGGTTCTATAGAAGGTACTCCAGTCCACCGACAGTAGCACCTCCTCCACTTTCCATCAGCTGTATTAGTGAGCCCATTTACTCTCGGGGCCCTGTGTAGATCATGCCGTTTTTCTTCCCGGAGTCTTATTTTGGTATTTGTGTAAGGTATAGCCGGAGCCTTATTGCCGGCATTTCCATATTATTCTTCAATTGTATTTAGAGGGTCCGTAGACAGGTTGTGGGTAGTATCGGGTATTGTGGTTTAAAATAGAAATATTGATGTTTGAAAATGATGTATAAAACTTGTAATACCATTAAAATGGTTAATGAAGTTGCTAATGAAAAAGAAATGGAAATCGTTAATGATATGTTTATAGAATTTGATTAATGGAGTCCATCTCCTATTTATTCTTGAATTAGTTTGGGTAGAATGAGACCTAACAGGCTTGCTCGGTCAGGTTTACTCGATTGAGCGCCGGTCGCACTCCTCAGATTTTGGGGCGTGACAAACTTGGTATCAGAGCCTAAGGTTTTAAAGTGTCCTAGGATGTCTCGGAGCCGTGTCTAGTAGAGTCCTTCTTATCGGTGTGTTGTCGACCACATCTATGAGTTGGAGGCTATTCAGACATTTAGGAATTTCACCCTTCTTTGATACTCCAATCGTGCGATAGAGCTCAAGTTATGGATTTGATTTCCTCTCTAAGTATTATTCTCAAGATTGGTAACCTTGATACCATAATCCGCGAATTTGAAGCATGTAAGGAGGGATTGATCCCACCATTGAGTCCGAGTGGATTTCCCAAGGACTTGTTCGGAGAATGTATTGAGTTATGGATGGATTGGTAAAACATATCGCTAAGAGGGGAGTGTCCTTGTCCCTATTGATGTCTCTGTACCATCAGATCATGTAGTATATTAGTATGTTACCTACGTACGTTAGGGATGTGGAGTAGAGGGGTATAGATTAATCTATTGCCCTATCAACCTAACATCATTAAGTGAGTCAAATGAAAATTTCTACTCATTGTATATGTATATCCATATTGAAGAGTTCTAATAAACATGGTCTTAACAAGATGTTGAATAACAAAACATTGCATGTATCGACTCTTTGAACGAGACGCACTATTCGTGAATCCACTTTATTATGAATTCTCTTATTTACATTCTTGTGGAATTAAGTTCTATAATTATGCCCTTGAATTGAGTTATAACTCTAGGATTGATACTTCTCACTTGCTTTTCCTAAATTCTCACCAAGGGACTATATCCGATGAATGTTTTACAGAATCTTTTTACTTAAATGGACAAAATCTACTCGCTTGTGCCTATACATGCACCGTCGTAAAGTTTACCTATGTGGTGTCAAGTTCCATGAAAAACATCCCAGCATTGTGATCCTTCTCAAGTCACTCTTTTACTCAGTTGTGTATATGGATTATATGGTTTGAACAATCAATCTAATCTCTTGCGAATATCATCATGAAAGCTTCTCACTGTCTAGTAACATAAGAGCATACCTTAACACCTCACATGAGTGCATGTCAATCGAAATGGTCACCGTGTGCATAAAGTCTCTCTGAAAATTGAGATCCTCACATCCACGTCATAGGAAGATCATGTGTCTCCATAACTTTCGTGTCCACTTGGGACATCCCGTAATAAGTAGCTCATCTTGTCCTAGTATTGTGGTTTCTCGTGGCATGGTCGTATATTGCAGTTGAGAGCTAATATAGCAGAAGCATATCCAGCTTATAACAAATGTTTATCTTCTCTTTACACCTCTATAACATGTGTTAATTGTGTTCTTTAGTTAGTGAATTCATTGTGCTAGTTTCCCCACACTTGTTCGATAACCATGAGTGAACATATCCTTCTATGAGTCATTGTAACACTTTTTGTCTCGTAAGGACCCTTACTAGGCTCTCTGTCAAGACCAAGCACACCTTTGGGGGTTATTATAGCACAACATCTGTTTCTCTTGTTTTTCTGTATTTCATTAGCATCTGGGTAGTTCTCAAGTCAAAATCCATGAAGAACTCATTATGAACATCTACAAACCCTCCATGATTATTCTATACTATCTCATTGGGTTCCCATATTACTTCAAGTTCATCAAGGGTTGATAGCATGTCGTAATTACTGAAATTGAATTATCTCTTTCCGATAATGGATTATTTACACTTGTGCCAGTCCAACGATATGCTTATCAGTCTAAGTCTCGCCTTTTGGTTTCGGGTTGACCAAGGACAAATACACCTAGTAACACATTCATATGTCAAAGCCTTTATCTCCGTTAAGTCTTATAGCATCTCCCAATGTGGTTTGCAATAGCTGGTTGTGTAGAAGTGTGTTGTAGTGCCTCATTATGAAGTAGAGTTGCTAAACATAATTGTATTTTAGAATTCTAGAGCTATACATCATGTTACTTCATACAGAGATCTTCTTTCAAAAAAATGTAGCTTCTCGTAATCGCTTTATATTATCACCCTTCCTAGTGGATACAATGTAAAGGTTACTTCCATAAGGCTCTTTCACTTTCTTTTCATTTTTCTTGCATGGTGTGTTGTTTACCCGTAATCTTCAGTGCGATATTATCTCAATATCTTGACTAGTCATCTAACTATACGATTCGATTAAATTTACCTCATTTTTATACTCTACGAGTACCCCTTTTCAAAAAGGACACTGAAAGTAGGTAAATCCCTTTTTACTATGGACTTCTAATATCTTGGACTTGTTTAAGCTTGTTGGTTCCAAATGGTGCTCATTATTTTTGCTACACTACTATCTATTTCATCTGATAACTCTCATTGTAAAATTCACTTACGTTTCATGGCCTCAAAGAGGAAGACTTGTAGCATTAAGGAAGGGGACATATTCCTTTAGTTGGAATAAAAAACTAACAACCATTTACCTGCTCTTCTTATCCATGTGACTAGATAACCCAGGTTACTTCTCCTCGATAAATGCATTAAGACGTCTTATTCTTTCGAACTTATCCATGTGGGCACTTTGAGGTCTTGTTTTATACCAACTCGTAATGGTTTTAAGTACCTTCTCGCCATTGTTATTGATTTTCTCGGAATATAAGGGCTTGTCTCATGGGTTTCAAAAGTAATGATTTTCCTTTAAGCCTAGGCTAAAATTGCCCTGATTTCAAACCAAAGTGCATCCCCTTTTTTCAAAGTCTTAAATGGGTCGGATTGGATGGATTACATGGCTTTCTTCTCACTCTGCTTCTAGAATAATTGACTACATTATTGTCATGTGAGGGGCATTTTGCTACCCTTGGTATTACACCTCCTTGGGTGAATAGGAGTGTCATTTGTCTTTCTCCTCGGAACATCATGTTAACCATTAGAATGTCTCTAACCAGTACGTGATTTCATCCCAACATTTAGATGTCTGATCTATGTAGTTTTACTCGTGAAAGGGGTGAGATTAGATGCCCTAAGATTTTTCACATATCATAAGCATATTGATTTGGAAGACAAGCTTTCATACCTTTAGTTCTCTCATATAGGGTCAATTGTTAGAGAGGGTTAAGTTGTTTAAGTTATGATAATCTCATAAGTGTTTTAACTTCATTTTCATCCTCATGGGCTTACGGAATAGATTCCTTATGTCAGCTAACGTCAGGAGTGTAATTCCACTTCATGTATTTTGAATCCCATATCGCATTCAAGGTACCAGAGCATGAATTGATTTTCCCTTCACCCTAGGAAACGACCGGGTCATGTACTTGAATATTCCTCCTTAATGATTCCTATTTGCCAATGTAATACTTACCCCTATGCCTTATTTGTGTAATAACTGACGTCGTTACAGTGATTAACCATGTCAGCATTATTAGTTGTAACTTTCATGTCCCTTAGCATATAACCTCAGAAAGTACGCTACTCAGCGCACTAATGGATTCCTGAATAACTCCAGCCTGACCTTGAACTCTGTTGTTCCTCATTGTATTAGATACATCGGGTATTATAAGTTCAGACGAGTCAAAGATGAAGACTCTTATGGTCAGTTTATGATAGCACATCTTAGAGTAATTATTGAAGGTCATCAAGGGTTTAGTGTGAGTGTTCACCTAGAGATTTAGAGTTTGGAGGGTGAGCACGCTATTCTCAATATTTTCCAATGAAGATGTTATGTGAGCTGATAATAAAGGTTGCATAAGTGTACTCCACATTAGGCCGCACTAGGAGTATGAAGTGTCCCTATGGTTGTTCGCCATATATTTTGTGGATTCACATGTCTATGTCTAAGAAAGTAAGTGGAGATCAATTGTGTATCATTCTGGTGGAAATTATTTAAGGTGAAGTTAGTGGATAGTTAGCTTATGCGAGATATCTACTTGTTATCCTTGTTAAGTAAGTTTAGGGGCCAAATTGCTCCCGTGAATGTGTTCTGGTAAAGTCTGTAGATATAAGAGGCCATTGAAGGTCGAGAGTGTTGTGGAAATAAAATGTTTTCTCTTTATTGCATAGCAGTTGGTTTTGATTTGAAAGGCACCTTCTAGGTGATATGATTTAAAAATGTGCAGTCCATACCCAGGTATCATCGTGATAAAGTAGTGTTTGTAATGCTGAGGTTCTTATCATTTATATATACATCATGGTGCTTTGTCGAGTTGTGGATGTGTTTTTTTGGATGGTTTTGGTGGTTCTCTGGCATGTGGATAGGCCTAGTAACAAAGGAGACTCTGCCAAAATTTCTAAAAAAATTTAGGAGTTAGTCAAAATTTAGGGACTTGAGGTAGGTTAAAAAGAGATTTATTATGTTAAGCATTTAAGTCGGGCTCTACTCCTCATTCGAGGACGAATGATCCTAAGGGGGGAGAATGTAAGGCCCCGAAAAATTTCGCTAAGTAAACTAGGATTTCATGGTGCCATGTAGGCTTATTATAATATTTTTATGTGTTATTAACATGGTTTACATCAATTGGATTTGGTAAATATGTGTATAAGTCTTATTTTAAGTAATTTGGGGTCCAAGGAAAGGCCTAAGTCTAAGAAAAATTTGAAAAGTTCATAATAGGCTAAAATTCTAAATGAGCTTTCACTAGTCCATACTTTGAAAAATCATATCTAAATATGTGTAAGGTTTTAAATGATGAATAACTTATAAAATTAAATTTCTTTGAGTCTAGTTTCCAACGCTTCAAACTATTCATCATTTGGACATTCCTACGCAAAGTTATGATCAAATTACCAAAGGCTGGAAAATGCAATCCTGTGACAAATTTGAGATCGCAAAACCCGTCGCATTTTTGTCTTTAGGGTCGCATTTCTGTCGCAAACTGGGCCAGTGTAGCCCAGTTTTGGGCGTTGATTTTGCGATGCATTATGTGGCCAGCATTCTTGTTTTGCGGTCCATTTTGCGATAGCAAACCCAACTTCGGAGGGTTAATTTTCCTATTTTTATAACCCGACCCCATTTTAGTATATAGGCTTTGGGGTTCATTTTGGGGTCATTTCTTACTAATTTTATAGAGAGATGAGAGCATATAGAGAGAGAGAAAGGAGAGGTCTAGCTTCATAATCATCCAACCTTGCATCAACCTTCGAGAATCAAAGAGCCCAATCTTAAGTTATTCATCTAAGAGGTAAGATTCTATACATTAGGCTTTAATTTCGAGTTTGGGGTATAAGATGGGTTATTGAGGTATGATTCTTGGGTGTAATACTATTATGTATACATGCATGTACAAATTAGGTTTGTGGGAAGATTGTTTAACATAAATAAGTAAAGATTTGGTTGGGGAATGAAGGAAAATTTGAAAAAGAGATTTGAAATTAAGATGCTCAACTAGTATTTGATAAAATGCTCAAATGAGCTGAAACGATGAATACCTTTCTAATTTGTGTTCAATTTTGTTATGTCTCATAGTAGATTGGAATTGCTAGAATTTCCGAAACGTTGTAGTAACTTAAGGAAAGCCTAATCGAGGTATGTATGGCTAACTTTGACTTTTGTAAAGTCACTTTGTTTGGTCTACGAATATTTGATATATGATATATATATATGGATTATTTGTAAAATTCTTGTAATTGGTATGATTTGAGTGTTCGTGGTTAAGTCTCCCGGTATAATGGTGTAAGTTATTGGCAACAAACCCAATGTGTGTATGTGAATGTGTTATGTGGTAAGAGCTGAGAAATAAATGATGGAAGGAAATCGTGAATGATGCAATTGGAACAACTGTGGTAATAACATATATGGCTTGTCGTGGACAATTATCGTTTTGACATAAAATACATATGAGTTGTTGAATATGATGGAAATGGTATTGATGGTTATGGAAATTCTTTGTGAATTGTTGTTGTAATTCCTTGAGAATTGTTGTTGTAGTTCTTGACAATTATTGTTGTTGTTCTTTGTGAATTGTTGTTGTTGTTGTGTTGTTTGTGAATTGTGATTGTTCGGTGGGATCGGGTTGCGTGCCGCAACACGAAGTAATAAGGTGTGGGTTGTGGTGATAAGGGTGGCCGAGGTAATAAGGGTGAAAAATGATCGAAATCACCATTGAAATGAAAATATGAGAAAAATTGTGAAATTATTGATGTGATAATGTTGAAGGGGAAAAATGAGAGATTGTAAACTTGTTTGGCTTGATTGTTCCTTTCATATGTATTTGATTGTTGATTCTATTATTGCTCGTTACATGTGTATGTTTTGAGTTTACTTGGGGCAAAGTTTGTTCATACATACCAGTATAATTCAAATGTACCGACGTCCCTTTTGCCGGGGGCGCTACATTTGTGTTATGATTGTAGGTGGTTCTATAGCAGGTACTCCAGTCCACCGACGGTAGCACCTCCTCCACTTTCTGTCAGCTGTATTGGTGAGCCCATTTCCTCTCGGGGCCCTGCGTGACTCATGCCACTTTTCTTCTTGGAGTCTTATTTTGCTATTTGTGTAACGTATAACTAGAGCCTTGTTGCCGGCATTTCCATATTATTCTTCAGTTGTATTTAGAGGCTCCGTAGACAGGTTATGGGTAGTGTCGGGTATTGGGGTTTAAAATAGAAATATTGATGTTTGGCAATGATGTATAAAACTTGTAATACCTTTAAAATTGTTAATGAAGTTGCTAATGAAAATGAAATGGAAATCGTTATTGATATGTTTATAGAATTTGATTAATGAAGTCCATTTCTTATTTATTCATGAATTAGTTTGGGTAGAATGAGACCTAACTGGCTTGTTCAGTCGGGTTTACTTGGTTGAGCGTCGGTCGCGCTCCTCGGATTTTGGGGCGTGACACCCGGGAGGAGCTGCTCCCCCGTTGCTAGAGGCCGAGGCAGAAGTCGAGAGAGGGCACCGGCTCAAGGTAGGGGATGAGGGCATCCTAGAGCTACCCTAGTTGCACCACAGGCAGATCCAACAGAGGATCCCATTATCAAGGAGCCGGGCGAGGTGCCTGCAGCACAGCCTGCCTCGGCGAATTTCATGACATCACCGGGCTTCTACGAGGTCATGGGTTGTATGCTGCAGTTCATGGACTCTATGACTATGGCTGGTTTATTTCCAGCTGACCCAGCTACATCTCAAGAAGGAGGGGGACCACATACCCATACTGCTCAGGCTCCTGGGAATGCAGCTGCGGTATACAAGACTCTAGGTACACTACCCACGGGCGGTGCCCAGCCAGTTGCAGTAGTGGCACCTGAGCCTAGACCAGCTGCGGACGGCGATTCGTAGAAGTTGTTGGACAGATGGACTAGGCTACACCCTCCTATCTTCGGAGGTGAGCGTCATGAGGAAGCCTAGGATTTCATTGGTAGGTGCTAGGATAGACTGCATAACATGAGGATATTAAAGTCACATGCGGTTGACTTCACTACTTTCCAGGTGGAGGGCAGGGCCAGTAGATGGTGGCAGTCTTATGTGCTTGTCAAGCTAGCGGGTTCTCCTCCTATTACGTGGGGTCAGTTCACACAGCTCTTCCTAGATAGTTATATTCTACCCCTTGAGAGGGAAGAGTTACGGCATCAGTTTGAGCAGCTTGAGCAGGGTCAGATGTCAGTGACTGACTATGAGGCGAGGTTTTTTGAGTTTTCCCTCCATGTACTAATGATACTTCCTACTGATGCAGAGAGAGTGCGGAGGTTTGTTGTAGGGTTACATTCTGGTATTAAGGACAACATGGCCCGAGAGGTTGAGATGGGGACTTCTCATCAGCTGGTAGTGGAGATTGCTTAGAGGATTGAGGGCTACCCTCTGAGATGTACAGAAACGATGCAGTAGGACAAGAGGGCTCGATTCTCTAGAGAGTTTAGAGGTGCCCCGTCTAGGGGAAGAGGTCAGTTGAGGGGGCAGCCCAGCAGGCCCCCATATTCAGCACCACCACCTCCTCGAGGTGCTCCAGCATGCCCCTATTTCAGTGCCATACCAAAGAGTTCTTACGCCCCGCTAGCCATCCAGGTTTTTTCCAATGGGTATTGGGTCCCTAGGGTTCTTCCTGCTCCTACTTTAATTCTATACCGGAGAGTTCAGACTGCCCGCCGGCTATTCAGGCTTCTTCCAGTGGGTCTACAAGCCATCAAAGTCATATATCAGGGCAACAAGTCACCATACCGAGAGGTTATTTTGAGTGCAGAGATCTCGATCATATAAGGAGATACTGCCCCAGACATCGGGGCAAGGAAGTACAGTAAGGTCAGCAACCCATGATTATAGCACCGATTTTCTAGCCACCCAGAGACGAAGAGCAGGCCAGTAGAGGCCGTCGTAAAGGTGGCAGCCAAGTAGGGAGAGGTCAGCCAGCTACTACTCAGTCAGGTGGAGGCCAGCCGACTGGCGCTGCAGCTAGATTCTATGCTTTTTCGGCCAGACCAGATGCATTAGCCTCGGATATTGTTATCACATGTATTATTTTCGTCTGCGGTAAGGATGCTTCAGTGCTATTTGATCTAGGATCTACCCTTTCATATGTATCATCTCTGTTTGCTCATTTTTCTAGATATTCCTCGTGAATCCTTGGGTACTCTTATTTATGTGTCCACTCATGTGGGTGATTCTATGGTTGTGGATTGGATCTATCAGTCCTATATGGTCACATTTTGTGGTTTTGAGACTAGAGCAAACCTTTTGTTGCTTGATATGACAGACTTTGATGTCATCCTGAGCATGGATTAGTTATCCCCATACCACGTCGTCCTGGATTACTTTAGCAATGCCAGAGTTTCTAAGGTAGGAGTGGAAGAGTTCCTCAGTTAGTACATCTAGTCGGGTTATCTCTTTTCTGAAAGCTCGACATATGGTCAATAAGGGTTATTTGGCTTATATAGCTTATGTTTGGGACACCACCACAGAGTCTCCGATGATTGATTCAGTTCCAGTAGTCCGGGAGTTCGCCGATATGTTCCCTTCTGACCTTCCTGGCATGCCACCGGATTGTGATATCGATTTCTGTATTGATTTGGTTCCAGGTATTCCACCGTACCGTATGGCTCTGAAAGAGTTGAAGGAGTTGAAAGAGTAGCTTAAGGAGTTGTTCGCAAAGGGGTTTGTGAGACCGAGTGTGTCACCTTGGGGTGCGCCAGTGTTGTTTGTGAAGAAGAAGGATGGGACTATGCCGATGTGCATTGATTACCGTCAGTTGAACAAGAATACCATCAAGAACAAGTACTTGTTACCGCCCATTGATGATTTGTTCGGACGGTTGCAGAGTGCTAAGTTGTTCTCTAAGATTGACTTGAGGTCAGGGTATCATCAATTGAAGATTCGGGACTTAGATGTCCCGAGGACTATTTTTCGTACTAGATATGGCCATTATGAGTTCTTTGTCATATTCTTTGACTTGACTAATGCCCAACGGTGTTTATGGACTTGATGAACAGGTTCTTCAGGCCTTATATTAATTCCTTCATTATTGTCTTCATTGATGACATCTTGATATACTCACATAGCCTGGGGGAGCACGACCAGCATTTAAGAGTAGTGTTTCAGACTTTTCGAGAGCAAAAGCTATATGCTAAGTTCTCCAAGTGTGAGTTTTGGCTAGAGTCAGTAGCATTCTTGGGGAATATCATATCAGGAGAGGGTATTAAAGTGGATCCCAAGAAGATTGAGGCAGTGCAGAGTTGGCCACGTCCTACTTCAGTGACTGAGATCTGGAGTCTCCTAGGGTTAGCATGTTACTACCGCCGATTTGTGCAGAGCTTTTCATCTATTACATCACATCTGCCTAAATTGACCCAGAAGGGTGCTCCTTTCCGTTGGTCCGATGATTATGAGGCAAGATTTTAGAAGCTCAAGGCAGCCTTAACTATATCATCGGTTCTAGTATTGCCTTCCGGTTCAGGGATGTACACGATATATTGTGACGCTTCACTCTTTGGCTTGGGATGTGTATAGATGCAGGAGGGGTGAGTTATTGTATATGATTCACGTCAGCTAAAGATTCATGAGAAGAATTACCATGTGCACGACCTAGAGTTAGCAGTGATTGTTCATGCTCTTAAAATATAGAGGCATTATCTATATGGGGTGTCATGTGAGGTTTATACTGATCATCACAGCTAACAGCATTTGTTCAAGTAGAGGGATCTCAATTTGAGGCAGTGTAGATGGCTTGAGTTACTAAAGGATTATGACATCACCATTCTTTATCATCCGGGTAAGGCAAATGTGGTCGCGGATGCCTTAAGTAGGAAGGTAGAGAGTATGGGTAGCTTGGCATACATCTCAGCGGAGGAGAGGCCACTAGCCTTGTACATCCAGTCCTTGGCTAATAGACTTGTAAGGTTGGATATTTTAGAGCCCAACCGAGTCCTTGTATGTGTTGTTGCTCATTCTTCATTATTGGGACAAACCAACGCTCGACAGTTCGATGATCTGCATTTGGCATTTCTCAGAGAGACAATGCTATAGGTTAGTGCCAAGGAGGTTTCTATAGGAGAGGATGGTGTTCTACGACTCTAGGGTCGCCTATGTATTCCTAATGTCGATGGCTTGAAGGAGAGGATTCTAGAGAAGGCACACAGTTCATAGTATTCTATTCATCCAGGTGCTACGAAGATGTATCGTGACCTGAGACAGCATTATTGGTGGCGACAAATAAAGAAAGGCATAGTTGAGTATGTGGCTAGGTGTTTGAATTGCCAGCAGGTTAAGTATGACCACCAGAGGCCATGTGGCCTACTTCAGCAGATGTTTATACCTGAGTGGAAGTGGGAGCACATTACTATGGACGTCGTAGTTGAGTTTTCGTGGACATTACGGAAGTTTGATGCAGTTTCGGTCATTATTGACAGGTTGGCCAAGTTAGCACACTACATTTCGATTGTGACTACTTATACTTCAGAGAGTTTGGCTCAGATCTACATTCGGGAGATAGTTTGGTTTCACGGTGTGCCTATTTCCATCATATCATATAGAGGCCCTCAGTTTACTTACCATTTTTGAAGAGTCGTACATAGTGAGTTGGGGACCCGTGTAGAGCTCAGCACAGCATTTCACTTGCAGACTGACGGGCAGTCAGAGCGGACAATTCAGATTCTAGAGGACATGCTTAGAACATGTGTGATTGACTTTGGAGGACAGTGGGATCAGTTCTTCCCTTTGCTCGATTTCGCTTACAATAACATTTATCAGTCCAGCATCGAGATGGCTCCATTTGAGGCTTTATATGATCAGCGATGTCATTTTCCTATCGGGTGGTTTGAGCCTGGTAAGGCTAAGTTGTATGGTACAGATTTGGTAAAGGACGCCTTGGAAAAGGTAAAGATAATTCAGGAGAGACTTCGCACAGCACAGTCCAAACAGAGGAGTTACGCCGATTAGAAGGACGTGATGTATCATTTATGGTCGGCGATAAGGTTCTCTTGAAAGTCTCATCGATGAAGGGTATTATGATATTCAGGAAGAAGGTCAAGTTCAACCCAAGGTTAATAGGCCCATTTGAGGTGTTGAGACAAGTTGGGGAGGTTGCTTATGAGCGTGCTTTGACTCCCAGCATGTCAGGATTTCATCCAATTTTTCACGTGTCTATGCTTCAGAGTTATCATGCCGACTTGTCTCATGTGTTAGACTTCAGTACTATTTAGCTAGATGAGAGCTTGGGTTATGAGGAGGAGCTAGTTGCCATTGTTGATAGACAGGATCTCCAGTTGAGATCCAAGAGGATTTTTGTGGTAAAGGTCCAGTGGAGAGGCCAACCACTCGAGGAGGTGACTTGGGAGTCCGAGTAGGCCATACAGAGTAGATATCCACGCTTATTTAGCACTTCAGGTATGAATCTAAACCTGCGATGGAGGACGAACGTATGTTTAAGATGTGGAGAATGTAACGACCTGATTGGTCGTTTTGCTTTTTAGAACCCCGTTCCCCTAAGTAAGACTTTCCATACTTGCTTTTACTAATTTATAACTTGCAGAGATGGTTGGTTCAGGATTTGCTAGAGTTTGGTTGAAAATCAGAGCACTTGGTTCCTTAAGGTTGGTTTAAAAGGCCAAGTTTGACTTCGGTCAACATTTTTAATAAATGACCTCGGAATCAGGATTTGAAGGTTCCAACAGGTTCGTATGATGATTTTGGACTTAGGCGTATGCCCGGATCGGGTTTTGGATGACCCAAGAGCGTTTTGGTGCCCAGTAGTGAAAGTTGATTCCTTAAGGATCTTGAAGTTAAGGTTTGGAGCAGGTTTTTGGGATATCGATGTCTAAATGGAATTCCAAGACCGAAAATAGTTTCGTATTGTCATTTAAGACTTGCCCGCAAAATTTGGTGTCAATCTGAGTAGTATAAGTACATTTCGGCATGTTAGAAGTAGATTGAAGAACTTGAAGTTCATAAGTTAGATTCAATCGGTTTTATGGTGTGATTCTTAGATTTTGTGTTATTTCGGGCGTTCTGAGATTTTGAGCGAGTCTGTTTTATGATTCCAAACTTGTCGATATGTTCGAGCGAGGCCTCGGGGGACCCGAGCGTCAATCGGACAAGGCTTGAGTTAAGTTAGAAATTTGAAAAGGAGCTGAAGCTCCAGTTTTGTCATAACCGCACCTGCGGTTGGCCAGTCGCATGTGTGAGACTGCAGAAGCAGCTTACCAATCGCAGATGTGGCCCATGGGGAGAAGCCCTGGTTCCGCACATGCGGCTCCTCTTCCGCATAAGCGAAACCGCAGAAGCAGTCCCCAGACCGTAGATGCAGACCTAGTTAGCCCGGCCCAATTTGGTAGAAGCGGACAATCCCTCATAGAAGCGAGACCGCAGATGCAGTACCCTAACCGTAGGAGCGGAAATCGCTGAAGGCAGTGCCTTTATTTAATATGGGAATGTGTCATTTTTGACACATTTCATTCATTTCCTGGGTGATTTGGGAGCTTCCAAAGGGGATATTTCAGCCTAGCATTCTAAGATAAGTTATTTCTACTTAATGTGAGTTTAATACATAGTTTAGGGGTAGATTACACCATGTAAATTAGAGAAACTTATGGGTTTAGAGTGAAACCTAGGGTTTTGATAAAAAAAAGGATTTAACCATGAAATTTGTTATGGAATGTAGAAGAAATCATATATTCTTGATCCTTAGGTTATGGGTAACAACTTTCTTCAAAAATTTCTGAAATACAGGCACGTGAGCCCGGGGGTGAATTTTAGGAACCTTGCATTTAAGGTTGGAAAATTATTTTAATAGTTAGAATATGAACTCTTGAGCATATATTGACTAGCTCTTACCCCATTTGAATAGTTTTGGATCGTTTGGCTCCAGTATGAAAGTTTGAGTGCATTCTTGAGTTAGAAGTAGGCTTGAAACGAGGTAAGTCTCTTTCCTAACCTTGTAAGGGGGAAATTTTCCCATAGGTGAATTTAACGAATATATATATATATATATATATATATATATATATATATATATGATTAATTGTGGGGGCTACATAGCACGAAGTGACGAGAGTCCGCACGTAACTACTATTCCTATTATGTCCGGATACTTCTAGGCTTACACCATGCTTTGTGTGTACCGTTATATGATTATAATTTTTGATTTGCATTGAATGGGATTAATTTGGAGATGTTACGATTTCAAGGTTTTCAAGTAAATATTTATTTTGATAAGAATTGAGGAAAACATTAAGTTATATTTATACTTAACCGCGCCGCAAGTATATTTCGCGAGCGGGGTGATTATTTCCACTACTCTCATGGAAGCAGGCCATTTGCCTCGGCCCGAGGGATAGTAAATGTATATATGGTTTCGGCCGTTCGACCCTCGGCGGTGCACAGTTTACTTTTATGTTAGATCGGGTCGAACGTCCTCGGTGGTATATTTGTGTGATAATAGAATCGGAACCCTTATAATTCGTATGATTTATTTCTTGAAAGATCACTTATTTTAAATGAGGAAAGTGCCTAGTTTTATTAATTGGATGAAAGGATTTTCAATAATTATTCTTGTTTGAGCTTGTTGTTATCTACATACCTTGTGAATTAAATATATTGAACTTCATATTATTATATTTTCTGGCTCTAGTAAGTGTCTGAGTAAACCCCCCGTCACTACTTCTGCAAGGTTAGGCGAGATACTTACTGGGTACATATTTCTATGTACTCATGCTACACTTCTATACTTGATTGTACAGGATTTGAGGTAGGTGCATCTAGCCATCAGTTCGGCGCGTAGAGTGGACTCCTCAGCTTGAGACTTTCCGGTGAGCTACCCTTTTGAGCCGTTCTGCAGCAGCTTGTCACGCCCCAAATTCGAGGGACATGACCGGCGCTCAACCGGGNTTTTTTTTAGCAACTTCATTCACCATAATACAAGTATTCCAAGTTTTATACATCATTGCCAAACATCAATATTTATCTTTTAAATTCCCATGCCCGAAACTACCCACAACCTGTCTACGGAGCCTCTAAATACAATTGAAGAATAATATGGAAATGCCGACAACAAGGCTCCGGCTATACCTTATACGAACATTAAAATAAGATCCCAAAACAGAAGTGGCATGAGCCACATAGGGCCCCGAATGGAAAGGGGCTCGCCGAATCAGCTGACGGGAAGTGACGAGGAGCTACGGTCGGTGGACTGGAGTACCTGCTATGGATCCGCCTACAATCATAACACGAATGTAGCGCCCCCGTCAAAAGGGACGTCAGTACATTTGAAATGTACTGGTACGTATGAACAAACTTTGTCCCAAGTAAACTCAAACCATACACAAGTAGGTAACAGTAATAGAAACAAAAATCAAATACACAAGAAAAGTAACAATCAATCCAAACAAGTTTACAATTTCTCCTTTTTCCCCTTCAACATTATCACATCAATGATTTCACAATTTTTCTCATATTTTCATTTCAATAGTGATTTCGATCACTTTCCACCCTTATTAGCTCGGCCACCCTTATCACCACAACCCACACCTTATTACTTCGTGTTGCGGCGCGCAACCCGATCCCACCGTACAGTTACAATTTAAAAATAACACAACAACAATCAACAATTCACAAAGATCAACAACAACACTTCTTAAGAACAACCACAATAATTTATAAGTTTCCATAACCATCAATACCATTTTCCATCATTTTTAACAATTCATATGCAATTTAAGTCACCACAATAATT
>MU779647.1:6373-56248 GCA_026770625.1 Nicotiana glauca | reverse complement strand
TAACAATGACTGACCAGTGGTAACAATGACACTGAAACACTTTGGTCAGGTAACAATGGCTGACCGGTCAGGTAATAACGGCTGACCTTATTTGTGTATTCTTGTGCAAGTGATTTCTTTAAAGAGAATATTTTTGCTATAATTTTCATGGATTCTACTGTCTATTTGGTTTACTGCTTAAGATAGCATCATTTGTGCCTTTTTGGCATTTTGTACTTTCAGTTGTTATTCACTTTTATTACCACTGAGTTGGAAGTACGCACTCTACTCCCTGCACCTTGTGTGCAGATACAGGGATCCAGGAGGGCAGTTGATATATATATATATTTTGCTGCTGTTTCACCTTACTGTGGAGTTATCGAGGTAGCTGCCGGCGTCCGCAGGACCCGATCTCTCCTTCCCGTTATATCTTGTACTTCTGCTTTAGACTTGGGTGTATAAGATATTATTCAGATGTTTAGAGGCTCAGACTTGTGACACCAGATCTTGTTGGGTTGTTATTTCAGTTGTTTTGATTTCCGCACTCTTATCATTATTATGAAATCAGGATATTTTACCTAAATTCGAATTTTGAGTTAATAATTGGATTGATTAACGGGTAATGGTCGGGCTTTCCTAGCAATGTGTTGGGCGCCATCACGACCGGGGTTTGGGTCGTGACATACCCAAACCAGCATAAATATCAAAATTTCAATATTTGGTTAATAATCATGCTAGACAATCATCTTGTGCCCCTCATCAATTCTCAAACCCATAACATTAATTCATTGAATCAATCGGCTGATTATCTTTCCATATTACTGGGTGATTTGTTGAGGCCCAAACGAAGACTTGAGGTTTAAATAATTACTGCAAAATGTAGGCCATAATTGATAAAAGGAAAAATGAAAAGGAATAACACAAATCTGGGCCTTCGGGTTAGGTAGCGGGTCCAAACAAAAAGGCTTGCCATTTTGTTTGAACCCGCACTTGAACTTGAAACCCGAATTCTTTAATATTAATTAGCTAAGACTTTTTCTTTTATTATTAGAGACAAATAAAAATAGAAAATCATAGTTACTTTAGGACTTGCCTTTTAAATAAAAATGAGACGAGCCTCGCCGCACAAAACATATAAATTGCGGGGCCCTCATTAAATGTCATATAAAAATACTTAGAATTTGGGGCGTGCCGTTTAGCGAATTTTACGGCCCTCCACAAAGTTAATAATACGTAAGCCACTGTAGGCGCGTTTTAATAATTTTACCTTCTTAAATACGGGTGTGCATTTCATGCGACACAAATCAAAATCCCAAAACGTTGAATAAGAATATGTCGAGAATCCGGGTGCATTTCATGTGACGTGATCCAAAAACACGTTCGGAAACGACGTTCGCTTTCCTAATAATTGACTAAAAGCGATAAATAATTCTAAAATTGCACTATAGGTTTAACATGTATTAAAATTAGATTTTAGCCAAATATAGCAGTCGAGCTACCGTGCTAGAACCACGGAACTCGGGAGTGCCTAACCCCTTCTCCCGGGTTAACAGAATTCCTTACCCGGATTTCTGGTTCGCGACTGTAATACAGAGTTAAACCCTTTCCTCGATTCGAGATTCCAACCGGTGACTTGGGACACCATAAATCTCCCAAGTGGCGACTCTGAATCTCTTAACAAACGAATCCCGTTTCGATTGTCCTTTAATTGGAAAAACTCCTTTTATTATACCCTTCACGGGGTGTAATAGCAAAAAAGGAGGTGTGACAGCTCTGGCGACTCTGCTGGGGACAAGAACCAAGAATTTCGTTTCAGGGTTCAAGAATTCGAGCTTAGTTAAATTGTTATATTTAGCTTTATCTGATTTTCCTCCATGTTCTATGTTATATGTGCTAAATGTTTTATTGCTTTAATATTTGTTGAATTGTATATAAACTGTCGCAAATCCCTTCCTTTTTCTGATTCTTCTACATCATGGAGAAGGGTGCACCTCGTGCCGCTTCTCTTCTGTTTAGAGGCTTTCCCAATTTAGAATGAGGTTTGGATAAGTTGCTAAGCCAGCGGAGCTTCTGTATCCCGGTACGCTGCCTCCCCCTCGGCTCGAGTTGTCCGCTCGGGTAAGCCAGGTCTAAACCAATAAACCTAGGGTTTAAACCTAGAAGAACAATAACCTCATGTCGGATCCCTAGTAGGACACTTGTTTGCATCATGGGCATTTGACTTAGGGGACTCAACACAGGGGTTGGTTCCGTCTAGGACACGTGACCTGAATTAAAATGACCATCCTGATGCATCTTACGTGCTACTTGTGCATTTATTTGCTTGGCTTTGCATGTTAAACGACTTGTATATAATGAGTACAAAATTATGAAAAATAGCAGTATTAGGACTAAGTGAGGGTACCATTTGTTTGAAAAAACCAATGCCCAAATAGTACCGAAATGCTGCCGGATTTTTGAAAAATGAATTAAAAAAAGAAGAGAAAAAGAAAAATTGAAAAAGAGAAATTGTTGCTCAAAATAGCTTTGATTTCGGCAAATCTGCCCGAACTACGCTGGTTTGATTCTCACCGGATATGAGATACGTAGGCAACCCTCATCGGGTCCAACCATCCCTTTTCAAAAATAGCCAAATAATTTCAAAATTTTCAATGGTTGTCAAAATAAGTCGGGTGACGCCATTCTTGTTAAAAATAAGCCGAATGTCCCTCAAAAGGGCGCTGGAAGGCCGTTTTTGCAAGAACAACCACCTTGAGTCATTTGTAAATGTTTTGTGGGCACAACCTTAAAATCTCCCTTGCGGAAGTGCTGTAAGGCCGTATTCGCAAAACCGAGTCTTTGTTTTCCTTAAATAAAATTTTCAAAAATAGCCGCTTTGCTTTTTAAGTCAAAATAAGCCATTACATGGCCAATTTTATTTAAATAGTCACAGTTGAAATGGAAACCTTCTCAGTCTTGCGCCGGCCTGCGGCGATGTCGAGTGATGCCCCGCGGGCTCCATGATGTGAAGCTTTGATGCACTCTTGATCTAGTTTTTAATCATCGAGTCTGTATTTTGTTATTTTGAGTCTGCTTTTATAGTTTCCCTTCAAGAAAAACAAATAGTCTAGTATCTCTTGTACTTGGCATTTATTAATAAAATTTGAAAATCCAAAAAATTATCCCTTTATATTTGCATTCAATTTGCAAGAACTACGCTTGGTCTGATTCATGCGGGGTCATGATACGTAGGCAATCTCCATAGGATTCGACCATAACCAAAAGAAAAAAAAAAGAAAAAGGGGAAAGAAAAGAGAGGAAACACAATGAAAAGGCAAAAAGAAAAGAAAAGAAAAGAGCGGAAAAACAAGAAAGGTAGAGAATAGGAATGAAAGAAGACAAAGGCAAGAGTGAAAAGAAGAAACAGAAAAAAGAAAAACAAAGAGAGAGAAAGTTTACAATTGGAAATAAGGAAAAAACCGGGATGACGCACGCGACCGATCAAAAGCTGTTACCAATATGTTAAATGCCCTAACGCTAACGTAATGGTTTCATTTTATCATCCCAGAAAGGTGGTTGGTTTGTGGTTTTAAAGTGGTAATTCTTCTTTACAAAACAAGGACAAAAGGAAATGGCAAACAACAATAGAACTGACTTGGTTAATACCGGTGCCCGACAGCAGTTGGATGAACGGGATGATGGGTTGGTTGAAGAGGTGCGGATGTTAACACAACACATGACAGACATGTATCAAGCCTGGATGACTGGGAAGGCACCACCCCCACCACCACCAATTTTTTCGGATGGTGCCCTTACCCAAACTCCCAACACAATGCCAGATGATCCACCATATTCCTTAGATACACCCACTTATCACAATTTTCCCAACTACCCTAGTAACTCCATCACTCATCCTCTAGTTACATCTCCCCGAAATTACTCTCATGTCATATCCACTACCCCAAACAATGAATACCCACTCAAAGCTTACAATGCCCAATATTACCCCCCAGAGGTTGCTCGTAAGGTCCTCGATTCATATAAGAAGAGCTCCCGGGATGAGCAGCTTCATGCTAGAAATGAAAGGGTTACGGGAAGAGAAGGGCGAGATGGGGTACCCAGGAAGTTGAAAAGCACAGAACAGTCCTTCAGGGACAAGCAAAGAGTGGAAGGCCAGGACAGCATGCCCGCAGGGTTCAAAGTACCAAAATTTAACTTGTACGATGGGCGTGGAGATCCGGTGGCACACCTGAGGGTCTATTGCAATGAAATGAGTATTTTTGGAGAGAAAGATAACGTAATGATGGCATATTTCAGTGAAAGCCTAACTGGGGCAGCCTTGGACTGGCATACCAGTCAAGATGTTGATAAGTGGCTTACATTGGGTGACATGGCTCAAGATTTTGTCCGAACTTTCTATGCAAATCGAGTGCTACCCCAGACCGCTCCTCGCTATCTAAGATGGAAAAGAGGCCGTAGGAAAGCTTTAATGAGTTTGGCCTCAGATGGAGGGAGTAAGATGCTCGAGTCAGTCCCCCGATTAGCAAATAAGAAATGGTTAAGCTTTTTCTACAGGCCCAGGGACCTACCTACTTCAGCCATTTGATCCCGGCTTTGGGAAAGCCTTTCAATGATGTGTTAAAAATGGGGGAACTAGTAGAAGAAGGGGTCAAGTCAGGAAAAATTGTGAGTTGTTCGAAAGCTATTCAGAACGTCCCAGTAAGCTTGGTGGGAAGGAAAAGGAACAGAAAAGACGATCCGATAGGTTTTCCTGATCGACACTTCCATCCTCGACATCGTCCTCATGCACTAGATGACCTTCCCCGATACTACTTCTCTCCACAGAAATCCTAAAGTCGCACATCACATTCTCAGTACCCAGCTCCTCAAGATGCCCATCTACCCCCGCGAGCTTACCAAAAACACCCCGGATCAGGTTTTTGGCCCAATCTAACATTTAAGAATGAGAGGTTACGGAAGAAGAAAACCTTCACTCCATTGGGAGAATCATATGTCAGTCTGTTCCAGAGGTTAAGGACATTGGACATGTTGAAGCCAATTCAGATAAAAACGCCTAACCCTCTTCCAAAGAAGTTTAATCCTTCTCAAAGGTGCGCATATTGCTCAGGTGCCCTGGGGCACGGCATAGAGAAGTTTTGGAATCTAAAGAATGCGATTCAGAAGCTTATTGATGCAGGCGACATTGTCGTGCAAAGTCCAGATGCAGCAAACACTAGCCAAAATCCATCTCCTATGCATCACGCATATGGTGGGTATGATTTATTTTGAAAAGGAGCATGATAACTCTTCTGAGATCCTTGGAGGTCCGCATGATACTAAGGTTTCAGCATTATCAGAGGTTGATCGTGAGAACGGGCTGGAAAAAGGAACCCAAAAGCAGTTTGCTAAGAACAACGTGATGAAGACTTGCGAAAATTCCAGCAATCTTGGCGCCAAAATCAGTAGCTAAGATGTCGTGCTTGGTAATTGGGAAGACGCTCCATCTTTTGGAGTGTTGGTGGTTTATTTTGTTTTCATTTTGTTGTCCGGGTTATTTTCAGGGTTATAATCCAGAAATTGTCTTGTGACTCAAACCCTTTTATCCTTTCACTTTGCTTTGCTTTGTTTAGTCGTAATAGCTTGTTTAGTGCTGTCTAGGTTTGTTCAATGGTTATAACCCTAGTCTAGTATGCTTGCTTTATGGTTCAAACTCTTTCACCGTCTGTCTAATACAATTCTCTGTTTCCTGCCATTTCTTGTCATTTTGTTTAGTTCTCCTCTCTTGTTACAATCCTTTTCATGCTGGTTCTAGTGATATGACATGCATGCATAATTCTCAGCCTGGTTTTAAAAGTTAATTTAGTAATGAAGCAATGAAACAATGTGAAGATGTACGGGCATTGTGTGAAACTGGGGCAGATGGAACCTAAAGAAATACTGTCGGAATGCATCATACCGTATCGATTTGAAGCCCGAGTCAAGGTTGCCCCAAGTCTACAGGGCTCGTTCGTGGTACCGTGTTTGTTGCCCAATGTTGCTGGGTAATTGACAAATATAGAAGGCAAATATGTGAATATGGTTATTAATTTTGGTGCAATAAAAAGATGTTACATATGTTTTCCTTAGCTTGTCTAATTGCGTAGTTTGTACTCAGCATGTTTTGGAGATTGGAATGACGAAGGCATTTTTTCCTGCTATCCAAACACTTTACCCGTTGTTACCCCTTTTGAGCCTCATTCATTTTCTTTTCGTACCCCTCTTTCGGAATCAATAACAAAACTCGGAAGCCCGAGCGGGGAAAATCAGCAGAGAAACAAGAGAAAAATAGTCCAAAAGAAAAGAAAAAGAGAAGAGAAGAGAAAAGAAAAGAAAAAAAAAGAAAAAAAAAGAAAAAAAGGAAAAAAAGAAGAAAAGAGAAAAGAAAGGAAAAAAAAGAAAAGAAAAGAGAAAACAAAAGAAATTAAATGAAGAAAGAAAAGAAAAGTGGAAGAATGGAAAGATCGCAACAACGAAGTAAATTTATGACCTGAACTACGTTTGACTTGATTCCGAAAGGATACGTAGACAGTCTCTCTATGAGGTTCAGTCACACCAAAATAAAATCCAAAAGTCCCCAAGAAAGAAACTGGGGCAGAAGTTGTGGTTGTTGTATGAAATCTGATTCAGAAAGTTGTAATTTTTGAACCCGTGTTGAATTGTTTTGAGCCTTGATACCCTTCTTTCTAACCCCATCCAAAAGCCTGCATTACGGTCCAAAGAAAGACCTTCCGATCAATCTTCAAGAAATGCCGAGTCAAGTGAGTAGAGGTGAATCATGTCAGGGGCCACACTCTGGCACAAGAAGAAAACACTCCGGTACAAAAAGAAAAATGATGAAAATGAGAGAGTCTTATTGGTTAAAACCATCACGGGCACCGTAAGGCGAAATGAGTTGAGAGAAAACCAAAATGAGAGAGGCTTGATGGCGAAAACCCTACGGGCGCCACAAGTCGAATAAGGACCGTGAATCAGATAGGGCAAGCGGAGCATTGAAGCCCAGTTTCACAGCAGAAAGGTACAACAAGAGCCGAACATCAGATTTGCTAAACGGAATAGGCTGCAAGTGCAAGTCAAGGTCGTTAGAGTCGGTTTCCACATCCGCTTGGTTCATACTTTGTAGTTTTCTTGCTAGGAATCATCCCTTTCATTGTCCTCCTACTATGTTCCTTCTGTCATGTTCCTTCCTCTTCCTGAGTATGTTTGGTCATAACAAGTGAGAAATGACATCAAAATCTGCCACCAAGCTTTCCAATTAAACAAAACGGGATCTGGTGAACACATCAAGGCGTCAAGTCAAAAGAAACAGCAGGCACACTGAGTTGGCAACAATCAAACATGCTTTGGGATCCTTGTGAAATGCAAAAGCTTGGTATGTGAACGATGTCACAAATGAAGGGTCTGGGCGAATAGACCAAAGGTACTTCCTGTAAAAGGATTGACAAAGGGTGGTAAACCAGTCACGAGCAAGAGTTTCCAAGCAGAAGTCAAAGTTATCATATCCAATGGGGAGCTGTAGACCTCAAGGACCGGACCAGGGGTTTGATTTAAGAAAGAACATCTTGAGTGGGTGGCAATTGACGTGCCTTCGGATTCGTGAGAAATACAAGGGTTTGATATGTGTCAATTCAGGAACCATGCAACAGATGGAGGGTTTTTGGTGAACGGATCAGAGGTATTCTCCATGTCAAGGGTAGCAAAGAAAGTGGTTAGTCCATAAACGAGCAAGGTCCTTGGGTGGAAATCAGTCATTTTTGGCAAATGCAGAAGCAGTCACCCTCAAAGTTCAAGGCCACAAACCAACCACCACATTTTAAACTCACAAGTTTTCTTTGTTTGAAACAAGAACAAAGCAGTGCAAGAAAGTTGGTTCAACAATAGGAAGGAAATTAAAGGAAGAAAAGGAAGAAGAGGAAAGCCGACAAAAGGGAAGTTTCTCAAATCTTTTCCCTTGCCTATCTTGCTAGTGTGCATAAAATGCTGCCATTGTTTTTCATGTTTTTCCTCCTACGATAAAAGTCATAGTCTGATGGATTTTCCTCCATTTAAAGAATCTTAGTCTGATGAATTTTTCTCCTAAGATAGCAACCCTAGTCTGATGAACTTTCTCCTAGGATCAAAATCTTAGTCTGATGAAACTTTCTCCTAAAATAACAAGAGAACAAAAAACCTAGTCCGACAAATTTTCTCCTAGGGTCTGCATCTTAGTATCAAGAATCTTTCTCCTAAGATAGAAAACCTAGTCTGATGAATTTTCTAGTAGGATAAAAATCTTAGTCAAATAGTTTTACTCACAAAGGACGTACATGCCAATCAAGTCATTAGATTTGCTCTCACCATCGCATCAATAGCTTAGGTAACAACTCACAAGTCTGCCCAGCCACCAAAATGGGGAAGAAAATTTTTTTTGTTTGTTTTTGTTGTTGCAGTCAGGAGCCCACCTGGAGAACAAGGAATACTTTCAAGTTCAGCAATCAGGAGCCCACCCGGAGAACAAGGGAATACTTTTCATGCTTCAGCAATCAGGCGCCCACCTGGAGAACAAGGGAAGTGCAATTAAAATTTTAGCTTTTAATTTTTAATATTTGATAACATGCTGTACCCAGTTACCAAACTGGGACAGAATATTTTTTTTGTTTGCTATTTTGTTGCAATCAGGAGCCCACCTGGAGAACAAAAGAATATATTTCAAGATAAGCAGTAAATTGCCCACCTCGAGAACAAGGGAATACATTTCAAGTTCAGCAATCAGGAACCTACCTGGAGAACAAGGGAAGTACAATTCAATTTTAGCTTTCAATTTTTTATATTTGATAACATGCTGCTCCCAGCCACCAAACTGGGGCAAAAATTTTTCTTTCTTTGTCTATTTTGTTGCAGTCAGGAGCCCACTTGGAGAACAAGGGAATACTTTTCAAGCGTCAGCAGTCAGGAGCCCACCTGGAGAACAAGGGAATACTTTTCAAGCGATAGCAATCAGGCGCCCACCTAGAGAAAAAGGGAAGTACAATTCAAATTTTAGCTTTTAATTTTTAATATTTGATAACATGCTACACCCAGCCACCAAACTGGTGCAGAAAATTTTCTTTGTTTGTTTATTTTATTGCAGTCAAGAGCCCACCTGGAGAACAAGGGAATACATTTCAAGTTTCAGCACTCAGGAGCCCACCTGGAGAACAAAGGAATACTTTTCAAGCTTCAGCAGTCAGGCGCCCACCTGGAGAACAAGGGAAGTACAATTCAAATAATAGCTTTCAATTTTTTATATTTGATAACATGTTGCACCCAGCCACCAAACTGGGAAAGAAAATTTTCTTTGTTTGTTTATTTTGTTGCAGTCAGGCGCCCACCTGGAGAACAAGAGAAAACATTTCAAGTTCAGTAATCAGGAGCCCACTTGGAGAATAAGGGAATACCCTTTCAAGCTTGCGCCCACCTGGAGAACAAGGGAAGTAAAATTCAAATTTTAGCTTTTAATTTTTTATATTTGATAATATGTTGCACCCAGCTACCAAATTGGGGAAGAAAATTTTCTTTGTTTGTCTATTTTGTTGCAGTCATGAGCCCACCTGGAGAACAAGGGAATACTTTTCAAGCGTCAGCAGTCAAGAGCCCGCCTGGAGAATATAAGCATATATTTCAAATTTCAGCAGTCAAGCATCACTCGGAGGAATGGCAAAACATCTCCGATCACAATTCAAGTCAATAACGCACGAATTCTGTCGGAAGAATACAAGTTTAAGGCAACACAAGATCAAGTTTGAAGATATAGATAGGACATTTTTTTAATTCATCATAACTTAGGCTAGCTTCGTTTTATTTTGACACAGTGTAGTAAGGAGGTCAGCGAGCAGTAGCAGCAACAACAGCAGTGAAATCACAGCTCCTGGTAGTCCCAGCTACCAAACCTTCCCGAACTACACTGACCTGATTCCTTTTTAGCCAAGGATATGTAGGCAACCTTTGAAGCAGGGTTCGGTTAGACGGTCTTCAAAAATGCTTCACATGGAGTATTCGAACGAGCAAAAATCGCTAGTATCCGCTCACTTATCTTTGCCCGAGAACTATGCGTGTTCCCGAGCAAAGAGGTGCAACTGTGAACACGTGATTTTTGCCCTATATGAATTACTTTCATAAATTCAAAATAAAACAACTCCTTTTCATTGTTTGCAATTTATGGATTTTGGTGGCATTTCTTGTTAATTGTTCGCATTTGTTTGTGCACGTTTATTATTGTTTAAATCATGAAAAATACAAAAATACCTGGCATTTGTTTAGGACTTAGTTTTGTATTTTAAGATTAATTAGTAGTTAAGGGAAAAGTAAAGAAAATAACAAAAATGGTCTTTTACATTTTTAGTTTTAATTTGCGTGTTTGGAAATTAGAAAATATAATTTTTAGTGTAATTTGGGTTTTTGAGTTTTAATTTAGCATTTCATAAAAATCAGAAAAATATATAATAGTGAATAAAATAAATAAAAAATAAACAAAAGAAAGAAAGAAAAGAAAAGAAAATCATTAAAAGAAAACAATTAAAAGAGTAGTCTTGATAAATGCCCGAATTGGGCCATGTAATTAAATCCCATCCAGCCCAAAACATATCCCAGTCCACAGCCCAAACCCCGCCCCTAACCCGGTCCATTTTTTTTGTAACCAAACGACGTCGTTTACTGGAATTGATCATGGCCTTTGAATGTTGATCTAATGGACGGGAACATCCTAGGTTAGTTGATATATAATTGTCTGAAAAACCTACCCCTCCCCCCTCTATAGTCTCTCTCATTTCACCCCAAACCAAAGCCTGTAACGTCGCCTTACCCTGCCATGCTCCGCCACCGGAAATCGCCTCACGATGGCTGCCGGCGTCCTTTCCCATCCAAAAATACACCCCTGGTTCCCCTTCTCCTCCCCCCTTTACGAATCCTCCATCCGTTTCCTCAAATCCCTGCCAAACGTTTCGAATGTTAGATCAAAGTTTTCCGTCCATGACACGACTTCTCCCAAATCAGTCCTAATTAACACCATAAGACCGCCTGGCCCTCCTCTTTCAAACCCCCCCGAACCCCGTACCTCAAATCCAACCAGAAGTGCTCGAATATCAACTTGAAGTTATCCGGCAAAACCCTAGTTCTTCCAAACTCCATCAAATCGATGCCACAGGGCCTCCTCACTCTCCTCATCAAGAATCCGCTGTCAATAACGCTAAAATTTCATTAGAATCATCCGAATCTTAAAATCTAAATATGACTGGTGAGTCTTCTTAATTGTTTCATTTATCTCACTTTATATCGGGTTCAAACCAGTTGAGTCCAATCTTTTTCTGTCTCATCTAATCTGTTTCTCTTGATTCTTGTTGCCTTCATGTTCATTAAGTTATGCCTGATTATTATTTGCATGTTTCTCTACGTTTTTAGGTGTTTAATTGTTACTAGTTCCTATTGATAACATGTTCCAGTTTAAGTTTGTTTGTTTTTTTTGTGTTTAAGTGATGACTTATGGTATTAGTTTTCAATTAGGGGTCTAGTGTTTCAAAGTTGATTTGAGTTTTAAAATTGGAATTTTTTGAATGTCATTTGAGCTGTAGTTTGATAAATTTAATAATATGATTAAAATTTCTGCCTATGCCTAGTTCTATCATTGATTTATCAGTCTTTTATAATTGATTCTGTATCGTTCATAGATAATGGTAGTGATAATCCAGAATTTAGTAGTGGTTTTAGTACTTCTTTTGGTTGATATTAACTGGTTATAGTGAATTAAGAATAGTTTAGTTAGATTAATCAGTAGTTGTGGTTAATATTACTTTAGTTCAGCGCTCAGATTCAATTAGCTTTTATAATTAGACAAATTGGGCTGTAGTTGGTAGTTTTAATTAGGGTAGAAAGGGGTGGGAGTGTGGTTAAATCAATTTGGTGATTTCAGGGCTAAGGTAAAGGCAGTAAGGGTAATTCGCTGGAGGAATCTGATAGTAACTGAATGAAGAAGTTGCTAGAAGCACCTAGAAGGGGTGGTAATTGATATTTCAAAGTCATATTGTTGCGACTTGAGTAACAAGTCAATAATTAAGGGATATGTGGGTAAAACTGAAATTTAAAAGAGGGACTAAAAAGGAAAAAAGGAAATCTGAGGCTTGCCCTCATTTGTGCCTATAAAATGGCATGCCCTTTGCCTTCACTCACAAGTTTGGAACCTCTGAAACTTCCCCCTACTTTCCACTAGTTTTTAGCTAAAATTTGAATTTCAAAGTCTCTCCTAGATCTAAAAATCCAAAAACAACAGAAAATCTCCAAAAATCCAAAAACAAAATTGTACATTAATCTTCTGTTGATCATTGTTTAAAAGTTCAGCTCTTAATTCAATTGGTTAGCTCATTTAACATCAAAACTAGCATAGATTTCTCTAGTTCTGTTCTATACTTGAAGATTTAATGCAATTGAAGGTGTTTTGGGGTTCATTCGAGTTGTTCCTGAGTGTTTTTGATTGCTGAGAGTGTTCTGTAATTTCCTAGTTTAATTTTGAGTGAATTTGAGGTCAAACAAGTTTGTTTTGATCAATTTGTTGCTGTTGAATTTCTGAGTTCATTCCTGGGCTTTTGAGAAGTTGTTTTGATTCAAAATTTGCTCCTATTGTGGCTGGTTGTGGTCTGTTGAATTTGTCACCTGCTACTGTTGACTTCTCCTTTGTCTATTTGACTCACTTCAGGTACACATCTCCACATTCCTCGATGTAGCTGTTGAAACCAAATGAAATAGAGAAATTTTGCATTCTCTGCTTCCTGATGTGTTCTCATTTGAATAATGTGTAAATAGTTAGATATATTAGCTTACTTGAATATATAGTTTAGTGTTGGTTTGTAATGACGTGAATTTTAAAATATAGGACTGTTCTAATTGGATTGTATATCTATCAATTTTCGGATTGGTAGTGTGAGTTGAATGCCTAATTCATCATCCGTAGTTATAAAAATAGGTTTAAAATGGCTTTGTGTTTCAGTAGCTGCCTGCAGTAGTTCGGCTCTTCTAATCCAAAATAATTGGGCTGTTTGTGAATTTAGGCAGTTAACCCGCTCATTTCTAGGTTTACATGCATGACTGTTAAAGTTCAATCCATGTCCATTTTTGGAAATAGGTATAAAATCAGCATTATGGCTTAGACTACTCAATAGTTTAATCGATAATCAGTTAATCCTTGGCATTCAAAATAATCTCAATTGTTTTGTGAATTAAAAATTAAGTTTTATCGTTGGATTCTACCCATCATCGGATTACTCGCTTTTAGCATTATATAAGTGCTACATATGATAATTCTCCTGCTAATCTCATCTCCTTGTGTGAATGACTGTAGCGCTGGAACCCAAACCAGCATAAATATCGAAATTTCAGTATTTGGTTAATAATCATGCTAGACAATCATCTTGGGCCCCTGATCAATTCTCAAACCCATAAAATTAATCCATTGACTCAATCAGCTGATTATCTTTCCATATTACATGGCTTTTTGTTGAGGCCCAAACGAAGACTGGAGGTTTAAATAATTACTGCAAATTATAGGCCATAATTGATAAAAGGAAAAAATGAAAAGGAATAACACAAATCTGGGCCTTCATGTTTGGTAGAGGGTCCAAACTAAAAGGCTTGCCCTTTTGTTTGAACCCGGACTTGAACTTGAATCCCGAATTCTTTAATATTAATTAGCTAAGACTTTTTCTTTTATTATTAGAGACAAATAAAAATAGAAAATCATAGTTACTTTAGGACTTGCTTTTAAATAAAAATGGGACGAGCCTCACCGCACAAAACATATAAATTGCGGGGCCCTCATTAAATGTCATATAAAAATACTTAGAATTTGGAGCATGCCGTTTAGCGAATTTCACGGCCCTTCACAAAGTTAATAATACGTTAGCCACTTTAGGCGCGTTTTAATAATTTTACCTTCTTAAATACGGGTGTGCATTTCATGCGACCCAAATCCAAATCCCAAAATATTGAATAAGAATGTGTCGAGGATCCGGGTGCGTTTCATGTGACGCGATCCGAAAAAAAAGTTCTTAAACAACATTCACTTTCTTAATAATTGACTAAAAGCGGTAAATAATTCTAAAATTGCACTATAGGTTTAACATGTATTAAAATAAGATTTTAACCAAATATAGCTGTCGAGCGACCGTGCTAGAACCACGGAACTCGAGAGTGCCTAACCCCTTCTCCCGGGTTAACAGAATTCCTTACCCGGATTTCTGGTTCGCAACTGTAATATAGAGTCACACCATTTCCTCGATTCGGGATTCCAACCGGTGACTTAGGGCACCATAAATCTCTCAAGTGGCGACTCTTAATCTCCTAACAAACGAATCTCATTTCGATTGTCCTTTAATTGGAAAAACTCCTTTTATTATACCCTTCATGGGGTGTAATAGCGAAAAAGGAGGTGTGACATGTATGCCTAATATGGATGGACTTCGAGAGTTGATTTTAGAGGAGGCCCATAGTTCCCGGTACTCTATTCATCCGGGCGCTGCGAAGATGTATGAGGATTTGCGGCAAAATTGTTGGTGGCGTAGGATGAAGAAGGATATTGTATCATATATGGCTCGTTGTTTGAACTGTCAGCAGGTTAAGTACGAGCATCAGAGGCCTTGTGGTTTTTTTAGAGGATTGAGCTTCCTGAGTGGATGTGGGAGAGGATCACTATGGACTTCGTCACCGGACTTCTGTTGACTCGGAAGAAGTTCGATGAAGTTTGGGTCATTGTGGATAGGCTGACCAAGTCATCGCATTTCATTCCTATGGTAGTCTCCTATTCATCCGAGAGATTTGCTGAGATTTATATCCGGGAGATTGTTCGCTTTCATGGTGTGCCGTCATCTATCATTTCGAATCAGGTTACGTAGTTTACCTCGCACTTATGGAGAGAAGTTCAGCGCGAGTTGGGCACACGGGTTAAGTTGAGTACAACATTTCACCCCTAGACAGACGGTCAGTCCAAACGGACTATTCAGATTTTGGAGGATATGCTTCGAGCTTGTGTTATTGACTTTGGATGTTTGTGGGATCAGTTGTTGCCTTTAGTGGAGTTTGCCTACAATAATAGCTGCCAGTCGAGCATTCAGATGGCTCCTTATGAGGCTTTATATGGTAGGTGGTGTCGGTCTTCGGTTGGATGGTTTGAGCCGGGAGAGGCTCAGTTGTTGGGTACAGGTTTGGTTCAGGAGGCCTTGGACAAGGTCAAGATCATTCAGGATAGGCTTCGTTCAGCTCAGTCCAGACAAAAGAGCTGTGCAGATCGTAAGGTTCGAGATGTAGCTTTCATGGTTAGTGAGCAAGTATTGCTCTGAGTGTCGCCTACGAATGGCGTGATGAGATTTGGGAAGAAGGGCAAGCTTAGCCCCAGGTTCATTGGTTCATTTGAGATCCTTGATCGAGTGGGAGAGGTGGCTTATAGACTTGCATTGCCTCCTAGCTTATCAGCCATGCATCTAGTTTTTCATGTATCCATGCTTCGGAGGTATCACGGCGATCCAGCCCACGTGTTAGATTTCAGCACTGTCCAGTTGGACAAGGATTTGTCTTACGAGGAGGAGCCAGTAGCTATTTTGGACCGGCAGGTTCGTCAGTTGAGATCCAAGATTTTTCCTTCTGTTCCTGTTCAGTGGAGGGGTCAGCCCTCTGAGACATCGACCTGGGTGTCCGAGCCTGATATGCGGAGACGTTATCGACATCTTTTCCCCGACTCAGGTACTTTTTTTTATCCGTTCGAGGACGAACGGTTATTTTAGAGGTGGAGAATATGATGACCCAAAGGGTCATCACTTGATTTCTTACTCTTTCTATGCTTCCGAGGCCTTGAAAACCTCATTTAGGGTTGTCTCGATTTACGTGCACAGTCTAGGCGCGTAGCTGAAAAGCAAAAATGTGAAATTCTATGAAAAATGCTAAAAATTTGGTATTAAAATGAATAATTTTGACTTTGGTCAATATTTTGGGTAAACGGACCTGGACCCGTGATATGACAATCCCGGAGGGTCCATAGAAAAATATGAGACTTGGGCGTATGCCTGGAATCGAATTCTGAGGTTCCAAGCCCGAGTAATAGATTTTTTGTAAAATTATTTTTCTAAAATTATTAAGGAAAATTGAAATGAAAATTGATTAGAATGTGTTAGTATCGGGCCCGTATTTTGGTTCCGGTGCCCGGTACAGGTCTTATATATGGTTTAAGATATTTATGTGAAGTTTGGTTGGAATCGGACGTCGTTTGACGTGTTCCGGACTTAAAACACTAAATTTGAAAGTTAATGAAGTTTGAGGAGAAACTAGTGATTTTGAGCCTTGATTCATTGTTTTGATGTTATTTTGGCGATTTGATCGCATGGTTAAGTTCGTAGGATGTTTTTGAGTTAGTCTATGGGTTTGGTTAGGCGCCTCGAGGGCTCGGATGAATTTTGAGTAGGTTCCGAGAGGTCTTAGACTTAAAATACCAGATGTTGCAGGTCCAGGAAAAAGTTGCTGGCTCCAGCACGCCCGCGGTCGCCTTAGCGCGGTCCGCGGTGCGTGCTGCGCGGCCGCGGTCATCCTTGTGCGGTCCACGTAGCAAACTTCAGAGAGCCAGCAAGTTTTTAGGTATACTAGCGCGGCCGCGGTCCTTTTTGTGCGGTCCGCGCTGGGGCTTCAGAGGGATATATATATAGACGGGAATTTCAGTTATTTTCACTTTTCAAAAATCCAAAACATAAGAGGCGATTTTTCAAACAATTCTTCTTCTTCAAAATGATTGGTAAGTGATTTCTAACTCAATTTTTTCACTCTTTAACATCTTCTAACATAATTTAAACTTCAACACAAAGTTTTTAATAGGGAAATTTGGGAATTTTGGGTAGCACTTAGGTTTTCTAAAAATAGAGGATTTGGACCTCAATTTGAGGTCCGATCGAAAACAAATTATATATTTGAGTTCGTGGGGGAGTGGGTAATCGGGTTTTGGTTCGAACCTCTGGTTTTGACCATGTAGGCCCGGGGGCATTTTTGACCTTTTGGGGAAAAATGATGAAAAATCTATGATTAGACATTGGGTTTGATTTGCTTAGCATATATTGGTATTATGAAGTCATTATTGTATAGATTTGATTGAGTTGGAGCCGAATTCGAGTGGGAAAGTGGTTGTTATGGATTGATTTGGCCGTCGAAGTCAAGGTAAGTGTTTGGTTTAACCCTAGCTTGAGGGAATAGGAGTTGAGTCTTGTTTGCTACTTGCTAAGTGATCGAGTACGATGTATAGGCATGGTGACGAGTATCTATATATTGGTGTCTATCATGACAGTGAGTCCTTATTTGTGGACAGTTTGGTTGTTATTATGCCTTCCATGCTTAATTGATGACTTATATATGTTGTAAAGACCCTGTGAAAGAAATTGCAATCTTGGAACTTCGTGGAGCATTGGCTCGGTTTGAAATACAAATTGTGAAGGTATATGAGATAAATAACTCCTTGGAGCTTTGGCTCAAGTGATAATGTGAACTATGAGATGAAAGTGAAAGAAAGAGAAGAGTTATTGAGTTATTCCCTTGCCGAGATATTGTTGGTTATTGATGTTGTACACTTGCCAGGTTTTTATTTGTTGTTGGTGTACCCTTGCCGGGGCTTCCATTCTTGTTCTATTATTTCCCTTGCCCTTGTTTGTGATTGTTGATTGGGTAAGGAAGAGTGTTAAAGCACGAAGAGTGATGTCATACATTGAATGATATTTGTGGATCGGGTTGCACACCGCAACAATGTTAAATAATATGGATTAGGTTACACGCCGCAACAATGTTAAATGATATGGATTAGGTTGCACCCCGCAACAATGATATTTATGGATCGGGTTGCATGCCGTAACAGTGTTGTTATATATTGGGATCGGGTTACGCGCCACAACAATTATTGATACAAGTGTGTTTATTTGGGTATTTGTTTCTTGTCCGCTGTAAATTCCAAGCTGCCCTTAGATTGTTATTCTAGATTACTATTAATGTTGCTATCATCCCACAGCATGTTGCCGCTCCCAGATTGTTTACTTGTCTTGTATTTTCGATTCAGCTATATATATATAATTGAGCAGGTGTATATGGTAGTCTAGTCTAGCCTCGTCACTACTTCACCGGGGTTAGGCTAGACATTTACCAGCACATGAGGTCGGTTGTGCTGATGCTACACTCTGTGCTATTTGCACAGGTCCAGGTTTCGAACAGCAACAACATTAGTACGGGAGCAGTCCTTCAGTCCAGCAAGACCCTAGGTAGCCTTTCAGATGTCTGCAGGCCCGACGTTTCCCTTATTCTCTCTTTTTAATCTCTTGCCTCCTTGTATTCGAGACAAACAACTTATGTGTTCTTTCAGAAATTTGTATTCAGTATTTCTTAGCAGTTCGTGAGTATTGTGACACCAGTCTTGGGTAGAGGCTATATTGACTATTCCGTGTTTTTATTTAGTTTCTATAATTAGGAGTTCTGCTATTATTTTATTTTGTTGTTTTATACTGTTGTCATAAATTGTTAAAAAGGGAAATTATATTTTTATTTTAAGTGAAAAGTAATTAAATTTGGCTTGTCTAGCTTCTACGAGTAGGCGCCATCACGACTCCCGAGGGTGAAAAATCCGGGTCGTGACAGTACTGGGTCCCGGAGCAGTTAATCTAAAGGCAGTTGATCTGCCTTCAATCTATCAACATCAGCTTTTAGCTCCTTCACGGACTCCTTGGAGGCTCGTGTCTTCCTCAGCTTCTTGTGCTCCCTAGCAAGCTCCTTGAGAGCCTTGACGTGTGAATCAACTGCAACAATAAGAACCTTCTGATTGTTGAGGATTTTCTTTTGGTTGCCTAGTATCTCCTTGAGAGCATCCTCTATAGACTGGGAACCTGTGGGGGTAGAGGTGCTGACTGAGCCTTTATTGTGGTAGTCAAGATGGACAACTTGGATGACAGTGTCTGCATCCAGTTGTTGATTCTAAGGAGTGCTTAGCTCAGTCGGTGGGTAGTGATAGAATGTGCACGGGAAGATGGAATTTCCAAGTCCGCTGAGGTGGATGGACTAGGAGGAATAGCAGTGGAAGTAGAGGCGGGCTTAGCAGGGGTCACTACCTCAACTGGCTCTTCAGAGTGGCCAGTTGTAGCAGTAACCATACTCTTAAAGTTCTTGCTCTTGGGGTTATCATCCCCTTGCATGTTGTACCAAGAAAATGGGGCCTTCGCTTTGACCTTGATGTCGAAGGGCCTCTTTTCCACTCTCAGATCCCGTAAGTACATAGTGAGAAAACCGGGGATCGGGTAGTTTCTTTCATGCTCGGCACCCACAATTGAAATTATTCTCGACATCACATTCCACATATTCATTTGGTACCCCGCCATGATTGAAGACACCAAAACTGCCCGATGAAGAGGTAGGGTGTTGTCATGAGCCGTGGGGTCCAACCTGCTTCATACAAATGTCTCCCACCCCCTTGGCTCAAAGTTCAAATTACGCCTCAAAATCTTGATGTCCGCCAGTCATCAGTCGGGGTGGTACCCGGGGTTTCTAGGTACTGTTCCAACCATGTACGGACCTCCTCACCCATTTCCATCTTGGCCATGTATAGGGACTCATCCTCCTCAGCAAAGACAAGGTATTTATTAATCGACTTCCCATCAAATAATACCTTCAAGTCCACACATTGGTCACCTTTGTACCCTTTTTGATGTGGGCAACGTTGGTGTAGAACTCGTTCACCAAGTGCTCATTGGCATCTACACAATCATACACAAAGTGCTCCCAACCAATTCTCTCCCTAAACTGCCTCGTCTTATTGTGGTTGTGAGGTAGCAAGTCTCTATCTACGAAGCTCCTCTCAGAGATCAACTTCCTCACCGGCCACCATTCTCAAAATTTAGGGTATGCCACTTCACTAACGAACCGGTCTTGCCACACATTCGGTTTCCTAGTCCTAGCAATACCCCCCCAACCTGTGGTTCACCTCCTTCTCCTACTTCTTCTTCTCCCCCGACTTCCTCTTTAGCACTTACTGCACCCTCTCCAGATAATGAAGCTGTGGGAGATGTGGAGTATTATCCACTACCTTTACGTGAGCCCTGAGACAACCCAGAAGAAATGTTCGCTTACGCTTGGGTAGTGGGGGATGCTGGAGGTGTGTCTCTTAGCCTAGGCCTCTCCAGCCAGTCTTCTATGTACTATGGAACGGAGTCTGAAGAAATCTCCCGTAAGGGCTCATACTCACTCCCCGAGGACTGGGAAGCAGCTCTATCAGCAGGTTTTATTAGCTTTCTTGTCCTTTTAATATTTTCCCGGGCTTGGGGAGTGAGTTTTATCATTTTCTTCTTCCCTCCCCGAGAAGATTCTCCTCTACCTCATTGTTTAGTGACTTTACCTCATTGTCTGACCATTGTCTGCAAACACAATTCAATTGAACTTGTTTGTAGCAGTTGCAGAAGTTAAGAATAGAGTTACAGAATCAGGAAAGAAAAATTGCAGAAGTCACACAGTGCGGACCGCACAAAATCAACCGCGGCCGCACTGGGGTCACTGCGGTCTGCACAGAGGTAGGGTTCAGACTACCCACTCTCTGTATCTAGGCAGTGTGGACCGCATAAAATATAGTGCGGGCGCAGTGCCTCAGGTTCAGCATTCAGGTATTTCATCAATGCGGTCTGCACGAAATGGTACGACGGACCGCACAAAAATGACCGCAGTTCGCACTGCGTGCCCAGTTGTGGCACTAAATTAGAATTCCATTGTATTTTTTATTTTAAGCCCAAATTTACACCTAATTAGTGTCCCTACATGTTTTACCCATTGATTGTAACTACCTAAGTCTACATTTATCACAAATATAACTACCCTAATCTAAACAACTAAAAAACTACGGGAAGCATAGAGAGGGAAGAAAGAAAAAAAACAAAAATTAAAAGAAATTAACAAAAATTGAACAATTAAAAGGCAGTAATGGTACCAGATGTGAGATGAAATGAAGAGTGACAAGTCCATACAGTTAATTACGATCAAAGGAAGGGATGAACAGTGTTCTAGGGCTTCTTAGATGCAAAGGTTCGAAAAGTATAAAAGGTGGGCCTCAAGGACTATTTATAGAAAAAGCCTTGGGGCCCAGCTTACCTACCCCAGTGCGGACCGCACAAAATGGAAAAAGGTCCGCACTTTGCAAGCTTGAGGAGGCAACACATTGCGGTCCACACAAAATGGACTGCGAGCCGCAGTGGTCCACCGTGGACAGCATAAAATGTAGTCCGGCCACAGTGGCAAACTTTAGAGAGTTGTATTTTTACTCTTTCTTCAGTGCGGTCCACACAGAATGGACTGCGGCCGCACTGACAACTTCAGAGACCTGATCATTTTTTTCCACTATGTCCTGCACTACATCAACACAATCCTGTAACATCTCACAACTAGTTAGCCCAAAAATCAATCCTACACTTCAATGAAAATCAAATAAAAATAAGAAGTAAAACACATAGATTGCCTCTCAAGAAGCACCCGATTTAAAATCGCGAAGCGACCCATGTTACCATCCAATCATTTGAAATGAACAAGAGCCACCACATGGCTATCATCAAAATTCCCCAAATAGTGCTTGACCCTATGCCCGTTCACTCTAAAAACTTCCCCACTTTTATTCTTTAAATCAAGAGCACCAAACGGGGTCACACACACTACTTCAAATGGTCCGCTCCACTTTGACTGTAGCTATCCCGGGAACAACCTTAGTCGAGAATTGAATAAGAGCACCAAATCTCTCACCTTGAAGTCCTTGCCCCGAGTATATTTGTCATGAAGGTATTTCATTTTATCCTTATACAGGGACGAACTAGAGTAGGCATGGAACCTAAATTCGTGAAGTTCATTGAGTTGCTCTACCCGAAGATTAGTAGCTATATCCCAATCAAGATTCAACTTCTTCAAGGCCCACATGGCCTTATGCTCTTACTCCACTGGTAGATGACATGATTTCACAAACAACAACCGGTACGGCGACATACCAATTGGAGCTTGTAAGTAGTTCGGTAAGCCTATAGAGCATCATCCAACTTTTTAAACCAATTGGTTCTATTGGCATTGACGGTTTTGGAAAAAATGCTCTTGATCTCCCTATTGTACACTTCAACCTGGCCACTTACTTGAGGATGATAAGGTGTAGACACTTTGTGGTTGACACCATACTTGGAAAGCAAGGCGTCAAAAGCTCTATTACAAAAATGCGATCATCCATCACTAATAATTGCCCAAGGAGTGCCAAACCATGTGAAAATGCTCTTCTTTAGAAATGTGACCACACTCCTAGCTTCATTGTTGGGCAAGGCCATGGACTTAACCCATTTTGAGACATAATCAACCACTACAAGAATGTAGGTGTTACCGCACGCGCTTATAAATGGGCCCATAAAATTGGTACCCCATACATCAAAGATATCCACTTTGAGAATGGTGTTTAGAGGGATCTCATCTTTCTTAGAAATACTACCCACTCTTTGACATTGATCACACCTTTTTACGAGATCACTTGCATCTTTGAACAAGGTTGGCCAATTAAAACCACAACTCAGAACATTTGAAGTTGTCCTCGCCCCTCCATGATGGCCACCATAGGGGGATGAATGACAAGCCTCTAGGATGCTAAATTGTTCCTCCTCAGGTACACACCTCCGTATTACTCCGTCGTTGCAAATCTTGAACAAGTATGGCTCATCCCAATAGAAGTTCAGACTATCCCGTTTGAGCTTCTTCCTTTGGTTAGAAGAGAGCTCACAAGGGATGATGCCAATAACAAGGAAATTAGCAATGTCCGCAAACCATGACATATCACTTATCGACACATAAAGTAGCTGCTCATCGGGAAATGCATCATTGATCTCTAGGCTATCACACGGCCTTCCTTCCTCCTCCAAGCGGGACAAATGATCCGCCACTTGGTTTTCATTACCTTTATGGTCCACAATCTCCAGATCAAACCTTGAAGTAATAAGACCCATCGCATCAGTCTAGCTTTGGAGTCTTTTGATAACTAGGGATTTTGCCATGTTTTATACTCCTTTTTGCTTACGCTTTGGTTATTAATTGTAACAAATAGTTCCGACAGGCTTATAAGTGTTCTTGATTGCAGGTTTGATCGACAAAGTGACGAAATGTCAAGGATCGGCTTAAAAGGGAGTGAAACCTGCTCAAGTACCAAAGACAAGTCAATATGAGGGAAAGCAGGCCTAGTGCGGACCGTGCAAAGTCAGATGCGGCCGCAGTAGGTGGTTTAGAGAGTTGGCAAACTAGGCTAAAGGTAACACGGCTGCGGTTCAATTTTAGCAGCCCGTTTTGAAGGCTCCGTGACTGCACTACCTTTCTGTGCGGTCCGAGGACAAGAGATTCAGAGAGTTGAAATCATGCCAAGCCCAGGCCATGCAAACTGTGCCAGCTGCTTCCGCTGCCGCAGTCCATTCTACGCGGTCCGCGGAGCCCAAATTCATAGAGCTAATTTTTGAAGTTCAAGAGCCTAGTGCGACTGCGGTCCATTTTGTATGGCTCGCATTGACCCCGTAGGGGTACTTTTGTCCAGTTTTTTCAGCTTAGTATAAATAGAATATTTTACAATTTTTAGATCATCAGCTAATATTAGAACTGAGCTACGCTCGTGAGAACAACTTTTTTGGCCATTTTTGGCATCTTAGCTTCAAATTAATGATAGATTCTTCCAATTTAATTTAGTATTTAGTTATTATGTCTTGTTCTTCATCTATTTCTTCATTTTGTTGTTCAAGCACGAGTAGCTAAACCCATTAGCTAGGGTTGTGGCTCAACCCTAGTGTGGGTAATTGATGGGTGTTGCTATCTAGGGTTAGATTGACTATGGGTGTTTGCTATTTAGGTTGATTTTATGTTTTAATCTATTAAATGGTGGTTGCAAACACTGATTTGTGTTTTGTGGATTTGACTCTTCTTGAGAAAGAGAGTCTAAGTCTCCAAAATTGACCCAACAAGGAATTGGGATGGACTCATGAGAAATGATAGTCCCAGTTATTGGGTTAAATCTTGAGAGAGTAATCACCCTACTTGAACCGTAGTTGCTGGATCTAATTTGCTTACCCATTTGGTCTCAAGAGAGTCAATTGGGTAAAATCACTCTCTCTACTGAGAGGTGTGAGAGTGGGTAAAATTGTTCAACGGTTATAGCATAAGCCCTAATTATGTCAATCGAACCTTAGTAACATCTACTCGTCAACTAGCCACCTAGGTGATGTCACGACCCTAGTGCCTTTCTTCTCATTAGATACAACTTTAGCAATTATATTGTAGCATAATCTAGTTTCAATTAGTAGTTTGATAATAGTATTTCATAATTGAAAAACCCAAAAAATGAATAGAAGATCATCTAAGAGCACACACGCAACTCTATTCTAAGTAGATACTCAAATTCCCTTCTAGCTCTCTGAGGATTCGATCTCGACCCTCATATCGGGTAAAATCTAATGTGACCCTCTTCTCCTACTTGTTAGTAGCATGGATTTGGCTGCGATCATCTTTCATTGTCATCAAGTATCTAATAGTTGAATTATCAGTGTGCACTATGACTTTGGCTCCCATAAGATATGGCCAAAAAATTTCCATTGCGAACATAATAGCCAACAATTCTTTCTCTATCACCGTGTAGTTACTTTGAGCTTCATTAATTGTCTTGCTCGCATAATACACCGGATGAAACATTTTGTTCATTCTTTGACCCAAAACAGCCCCAACCGCAATATCACTTGCGTCGTACATGAGCTCGAAAGGCAAGCTCCAATTGGGTGCAGTAATGATCGGAGTGGTGGTCAACTTATGCTTGAGAAGTTCAAAGGCTTGCATACATCCCTCATCAAACACGAACTCTGCATCCTTTTCTAGCAACTTAATTAAATGATTCACTGCCTTCAATAAGTCCTTGATAATTGCTGGTAGAACCCCGCATGTCCAAGTAAACTTCTAACCCCCTTGACAGAAATGGGGGGAGGAAGTCTATAAATCACCTCAATTTTGCCTTTGTCAACCTCAATACCATTCTTTGAAATTTTATGACCCAAAATTATTCCCTCCTCAACCATGAAGTGGCATTTTTCCCAATTTAGCACAAGATTGGTGTCTTCACACCGGGCCAACAATCTATCCAAATTGTTCAAACACTCATCGAATGAATCGCCCAAAACACTGAAGTCGTCCATGACCACCTCCAAAATATCTTCCACCTTCTCGATGAAAATGGCCACCATACATCGTTGGAATGTTGTCGGCGCATTGCACAACCCAAAGGGCATCCGAGAGAAAGCAAAGGTTCCATATGGACAAGTAAAGGCTGTCTTCTCCTGATCCTCGGGAGCTATCAAAATTTTATTGTACCCTCAATAACCATCCAAGAAACAATAGAAGGCACGCCCAGAAAGATGATCAAGCATTTGGTCAAGGAAAGTCAATGAGAAGTGATCCTTGCGGGTTACCTTATTCAGCTTGCGGTAGTCTATGCACACCCTCCATCCGGTCAATGTCCGGGTTTGAATAAGTTCATTATTATCATTGGTCACCACGGTCATACCAACCTTCTTCGGCACACATTGCACCAGTGAAGTCCATGAGCTATCAGAGATAGGATACACCACGCCGGAATCTAATCACTTGATCACCTCTTTTTCACAACTTCTTGCATTGCCTCGTTCAACCTCCTTTGATGTTCCAAAGAGGGCTTTGAATCATCTTCTAGAATGATCTTATGCACACAGAATGCGGGGCTTATTCCCTGAATATCACGTAGAGTCCATCCGATTGCCTTTTTTCGCTTTTTGAGCACCGCCAATGTGGCATCTACGTGCATGTTAGTAAGACAGGAAGAATGAGTAACTGGTAAAGTTGAATTAGAGCCCAATAATTCATACCTGAGGCGTGGAGGTAATGGCTTCAACTCCAACACCGGGGGTACCTCAATTGAAGGATTCGTTGGAGGGGTCTTTTTATTTCAAGATCCAAAGAGAGTTTCCTAGGATAATAAGAATAAGAGCCCATTTTGTGTAAAGCATTAACGCACTCCACTTGGCCCTCATCATCATTGACATCAAGATGCAACAATATGGCCTCCAAAGGGTCCTCAACATCGATAATTGCACTAGTATCATCAATTATCACAGCCATGACTAGATCCACAAATGAGCACACTTCGGTATAATTGGGCTGCTTCATTGACTTGAACACATGAAAAATGACCTTTTCATCACCCACCCTGAAAGTGAGTTCCCTTGCTTCCACATCTACTAGAGCCTTCCCCGTAGCAAGTCAAGGTCTCCCCAATATGATCAGAACTTCATAGTCTACCTCACAATACAAGATCAAAAAATCAGATGGCAAGATACATTTGTCCGACCGGATAAGCACATCATCAACTATATCCAATGGTAGCTTCATTGATCTATACACCATTTGTAATCTCATGGAAGTTGTCCTTGGTGGCCCAATACCCAAAGTCTTGAAAACTGAGTAGGGAATCAAATAGATACTTGGCCCTAGGTCACACAAAGATTTAGCAAAGTTTGCACTCCCAATAGTACAAGGGATTGTGAAAGCACCGGGATCCTACAACTTTAGAGCCATTGGATGTACTATAGCACCAACTTGGTGGGTCATCTTGATAGTTTCACGGTCCATGGATCTTTTCTTTGTAACTAGATCTTTCATGAATTTAGAATAACCATGCATTTCCTCCAAAGCCTCCACCAAGGGCACATTGATGGATAAGCTCTTCATCATGTCAATGAACTTTTTAAACTGATTCTCATTTTTGTGCTTGGCTATCCTTTGAGGATAAGGTGGAGGGGACCTAGGCAAGGGTGCCTTGGCTTTCGGCACAACCCACTCCGGCATGTCAATTACGTGTTCCCTAGATGGGTTCATGCCATTTTACGTTTCCACCTAGGCATCTTGAATATCAATCCTCACTTCTTGAGTCACATTCTCATAAACCACATTCTCAACCACCAAAGGAAATTCATCTTTTTGCAACTCAACTTCATCACCCAATACTTGCTTTTGTTTGGAGGAATTCATATCACCGCCTCTTCCACTCCTTGTATTTATCACCATAACATGATTGTTCCCACCCTTTGGTTTCACTAACGTATCACTCGGTAGAGCACCCTTAGGGCGTGTATTAAAGGACTGAGAGATTTGACCTAGTTGCACCTCCAAATTCCTAATTGAAGTATTGTGAGAAGCAAATACTGCATCGGAATTCGCACTCTTTTTCATCATTTGTTCGAACATCATTTCAATTCTACCCATTTCATTGTTGTATTAACTAGTACCTTGGGATGGAAAAGGTGGTGGATTGCTCGGTTGTTGGTACATTGGGAGCCTTTGAAAGCTTTTCCCCTAATTTTATTGGTTATTATTCCATCCACCTTGGTTGTTGTTGTTTCCACCCCAATTGTTGTTGTTGCCCCAGTTTCCTTGATTGTTGCAGTTGTTATTTTGATTTCCCCAATTGTTGTTCCCTTGTTGTTGATTGTTCCAATTATTGTTGCATTGTTGTTGGTTACCCCAATTACACTGGGATCGCCATTGTTGTTCTTGGTTGGAAGAATTGCCTCTTTGGCCTTGATAATTATTCACATATTGCACCTCTTCGTTCTGCTCATCATATCAATCATCTTGGAATCCACCACAATCATTATCAAATTAATCTGAATTCCCTTGGTTCTGTTGACCTCTCTATCTTCTATTGTTCACAAGCATGTTAACACCCTCCATAGTATTCACTTGGCAAAGATTCTGGACTTGTTGCAACTGTGCCTTCGCTAATTGGTTCATTGTTGTTGTAAGTTCTGCTATAGCTTGTCCATGGTCATGTAGTTCTTTGTGCAAATGAGTGACCATGGGGTCACCCTGATGCATATTGGCTCTACTTTTCCAAGCAGAGGATGTGTTAGCCATTTCATCAAGAATCGCACAAGCTTCATCATAAGGCAGCTTTATGAAATCACCCCCAGCCAATTGGTTCACTATGCATTGATTCATTGTATTGATGCCCCTATAAAAGGTTTGCTGTAACATTTCCTCTGTCATATCATTGTTGGGGCATTCCTTCACCATAGTTCTATATCTCTCCCAAATCTCATGCAGTGGTTTGGTGGGCTCCTACTTGAAGGCTAAGATCTCATCCCGTAGTGCTGGCATGTGCCTTGGTGAGAAAAATTTGGCAATGAACTTATCTGCCAACTCATCCCAAGTTGTGATAGAATGGTTGGGAAGTCGATCAAGCCAATCCAATGTTTTCCCCCTAAGTGAGAAAGGGAAAAGCCTTAATCTAAGTGCATCCTCAGACACATTGGCTTGCTTGTTCCCCCAACAGGTATCCACGAACCCCTTGAGATGTTTGTAGGCATTTTGAGTGGGAGCATCCGTGAAGTACCCACGCTTCTCCAACAATGTCAGCATCACGTTGATTATTTGAAAATTGCATGCCCAGTTCCGGGGCAGAACAATTGCACTCGCATAGCCTTGGTTGGAAAGAACTCTAAGAGCCACTCTTGGAGGTGGCGGAGGAGGGTCTGGAATATTGTCATTTGCATTGGCCTGGCAGCCTGTACGTCGTCCTTGAGATACAAGAGGCACCTCTTCATCTCCATTGTAATATACCTCCTCCCCCGCATTCACATTTCCAAGAGGGTCATTAGCATTTAATGCCATTTTTGTACCTGAAGTATTGACACACACAAATTAGTAACAAAGAAGGAAAGAAGAACAAATCACAAATCTATCTAGATAGATAGCCAAAACTGTTAGCTCCCCGACAACGATGCCAAAAAGTGATCGCGGCCTACTCCGCACTACTAATTAAATAGCGAGAGAGGGTCGGAGCAGATTTTACCTGATTTAGGGTCGGGATCGATATCCACAAAGAGCTAGAATTTGAAATCGAGTATCTATCTAGTGTAGAGTTGTGTATGTGTTCCAAATTACACTTCTAATCATTTTTGGGGTTTTTTTTAACTTCTAATTTTATCAGCTACTATGCTAACTAAAACTAGAATAAGCTAAGAGTTATAATGCTACGAGTTGTTCAAATGGTTTAAAGGCACTGGGGTAGTGAACTTGCGCCTAGGTGGTCAATTGACGAGTATTCGAATATAAGGCACGTTTGACATATTTGGGGAGTATGATATAAACATTGCACGACTTTACCCACTATACAGCTCTTGGTGGTTCGTGTGATTTTGCTCGAATTGACTTTCTCAAGACCAATTGGGTATGCCAATTTGCACAAGCAACTAGGGTTCAAGTTGGGTATTATACTCTCGAGGTTTAGACCTTTAATTGGAGCTATCAATCTCTTGAGTACACCCCAATTCCTTGTTGGACCAATTTCGGAGACTTAGGCTCTCTTTCTCAAGAAGAGCTCAAGTCAACAAAACACAAACTAGTGTTTGCAACCACTAAGTCAGCAATTAACCATGAAATTGGCCCAAATATCAAACACCCATAGTCAGTCAATTTAGCCCTAAACTATAAGACCCGTCAATTTCCCACACTAGGGTTAACCCACAACCTTAGCTTATGGGTCTAGCCACTCATATTTAAAGAAGAAAAGAAAGAAAAAGATGAAGAACAATTCATATTAACTAATCACTAAGATAAATAAAAATATTCTGTAAAGACCCGTAAAAAAATTTCTTGCCTAAAATAATGTCAGGTCGGACCCCTTTTGAGTGAAAAGTACACCAGAATTAGAAAGATAAAATTTTCCAGAAATTGGGCGTTATGCGACGCACTATGCGATCGCATAAAGAATATGCGGACCGCATATTGGTCGCATACCTGGGCAGGGCACTATCCAAATGGAGGAGAAACTATGCGGTCCAGAATGCGATCGCATTGTGGTTATGCGGACCGCATAGTTATCGCATTCTTGCCCAGTTACTTTTGGTGAGGGAGGTTATGCGACACACTATGAGATCGCATAACGTGTATGCGGATCTCATAATGGTTGCATACCTACACAGTGTGTTTTAATTTTTGCCCATTTTTTAGGGCCAATCTGCGACCGGTCTGCGGATCGCTTGTCAGGAATGTGATCGCATTCCTGACTGCATTCCATGTCGGGGCTCCTATATTTCTAATTTTTCAACCTGACCCTTTCTTCAATAGAATACCACAACCCTTCAGTAGCACCTTTTATAGCAGGTACTCTAGTCCACCGATCAGTAGCACCTCCTCCACTTTCCATCAGTTGTATTGGTGAGCCCCTTTCCTCACGGGGCCCTGCGTGGCTTATGCCATTATTTTGGTATTTGTGTAAGGTATAGTCAGAGCCTTATTACCGCCAAGTATTGTAACACTCTTTTGTATACCTAGAGGCTCCGTAGACAAGAAACATGGGTTATGTACTTATATATTTTGGGTAGTATAACTTGTAGATCACGTAAAGTAAGCATGTATGTTATTATGTCTTGTAAGAATGTGTTTAATCATAAATGGTTGTTTCACTTGAATAATGAGTATTGAAATGACGGGGTAATACGTGGGATAGGAAAGGCACCCAGGTCCGCTTGACTGGGGCTACCCAGTCAAGCGCTGGTTGTGTCCCTCGGTTTTGGGGCGTGACAAACTTGGTATCAAAGCCTAAGGTTTTAAAAGAGTCCTAGGATGTCTCTGAGTCGTGTCTAGTAGAGCCTTTCTTATCGGTGTGTTGTCGACTGCATTTATAAGTAGGGGGCTACTTTTATATTTAGGTAATTACCCTCTTCTTTGTTATTCTATATCATGTGATGAAGTGAAAAGTGAAAGTATTTATGTCTAACTTGTGCTCTGTTCCGAAACTTTCAGTAATGGCACCTAAGAAGAGAGCTAGACTCGGCCTTGGGACAATGCCACCCCAAGTGTGGCTATGAACCCTGTACTTGATACATGAGTGAGAGTGACTCTCGGTCTTGAATCTACTTGTCCCATCTATCCCAGATGAAAGTGTTCCTGTTCATGCTGCGGCTGAGGGCGCTACCATCCCTCCCACCGATATTCCGGATTCTGATGCAGTTCCAGCTTTCGGTCTCGGGGTTTCTGATGGGGACCTTAGAGGAGCCATCCATATATTGACCCAGCTAGTGGCTGCTCAGGACCAGATATCTCATGATGCCCTTTAATCCTCCAGTGGACAAGGATATTCTGCCAGCTCCATAGTCAACAAGTTTTTGCGGTTGGCCCCTCCAGAGTTCACAGGCACAGACCCAGAGGCCAATCCGCAAGATTTCCTTGATGAAATGTGTAAGACCCTTCGAGTGATGAAGGCTACAGAGATAGAGGGAGTTGAGTTGGCTTCATACAGGTTGAGGGGAGCAGCGTATTTGTGGTTCGAGATATTGGGGGATTCTCGTGGGGAGGAAAGTCCTCCGGCTAGATGGGATGAGTTTGTAGATGCATTTATTGACCACCACTTGCCTGCCGAGATTATGGCAGCCCGTGCCACTGATTTTGAGGTCCTCAAGCAGGGAATTATGAGTGTTTGGGAGTACTACATGGAGTTTGTGAGATTCTCCAAGAATGCTCATCAGTTAGTGTCGACCATGGACGCTCGAGTTCTACGATTCGTTCAGGGACTTAGTCTTTTGGTGGTGAATGAGGCTGCTATAGTAGCCTTACACTCGTATATGAATTAGGGAAAGATTGTAGGATTCCCTCAGGCCACAGAAGCTAGAAAGTTGAAGATAAGGGCGGAAAGGGAGAGTAGCAGCAGGGCCTGATCAGCAGGTCACACAAGGAGACCAGTTTAGGGGAGAGGGCTACCAGAGCCATCCCAGTCATATGCTCAGTCTTCAGCGAGTGCACCCCCATTTGTGCACAAATATCAGTAGAGCAGTCATTTGAGACCAGGTTCAGACGTTAGGAGACCTGATCAATCTGGTCGTCTAGGAGGGAGATTACGGACGCAGGGGAGGGCTCCATGACCCAAGTGTGGGAGGTTTCATTCTGAGTCTTGTAATTTGGATATACCGGTGTGCTATATATGCGGGGTGAGAGGTCATATCAAGCGAGACTGTCGTGCGACTAGTCAGGGCATGGGTAGGGGATTTTCTCAGTCATTCGATTCTTCAGCCACCCTATCATTCGTGCGTCCTCCAGCTCTAGTAGGGCGTGGTGCAGTTATGGGTGGAGCTCATTGTAGAGGTGGACTCAATCGATTTTATGCTTTGAGTGGTTGCCAGAATGTAGAGGCTTCTCCAGATGTTGCTACAGGTATCTTATTTGTTCAGGCCATTAATTGTTATGCTCTTATTGATCCGAGGTCCTCTTTATCTTATGTCAACCCATTCATTGCTCCAAGTTTTGGGATGGAACCCGAACGGATTCATGAGTCGTTCTCCGTATCGACTCCGGTTGGTGATTCTATTACAGTCGCGCGAGTTTATAGGAACTGTGTTGTCACGGTATGTGGTCGTGTTACCACGACCGATCTTATCGAACTTGGAATGGTATATTTTGATGTGATTATGGGAATGGACTACTTTATTCGTTCTTTGCTAAACTTTACTGCCGAACAAGAGTCATGAGACTCGAGTTCCCTAATGAGCCGGTTATTGAGTGGAAGGGAAATGGTGTGGTGCCGAAGGGTAGGTTTATTTCTTACCTTAAGGCTTCGAAGATGATTAAGAAGTGGTGTGTCTATCATGTGGTCCAGATGGCGGACACCATTTTAAAAATGTCTACCCCCGATTCCGTCCCAGTTGCAAATGAGTTTCTTGAAGTGTTTCCGGACGAGCTTCCAGGGATTCTACCAGATAGGGAGATTGATTTCGGGATTGATGTATTGCCAGATACGCAGCCACTATCTATTCCACCATATAGAATGGTACCGGCGGAGTTAAGGGGGTTAACGGAGCAGGTGAGGGATTTATTAGAGAAGGGGTTCATACGGCTGAGTGTGTTGCCGTGGGGTGCTCCGGTTCTTTTTGTCAGAAAGAAGGATGGGTCGCTCCGGATGTGTATTGATTATCAGCAGCTTAACAAAGTCAGCATCAAGAATAAATATCCTTTGCCTCGGATATATGATTTGTTTGACCAATTGCAAGGTGCAAGGTTCTTCTCCAAAATGGATCTACGGTCCGGGTATCACGAATTGAAGATCAGAGATCAGGATATTCCTAAGACAGCTTTCAGAACTCGCTATGGTCACTTTGAATTCTTGGTCATGTCTTTTGGGATAACCAACGCCCCGTCAGCTTTCATGGATCTTATGAATCGGGTCTTCAAGCCATTTATAGACTCCTTCGTGATTGTTTTCATTGAGGACATCCTTGCTTATTCGCGGAGCTAGGAGGATCATACCGATCACCTCAGGGCAGTTGTGCAGACTCTTCATGAGCACCAGTTGTATGCTAAGTTTTTGAAATGTGAATTTTAGTTGGAGTCTGTTACCTTTATGGGTCATGTTGTTTCCAGTGAAGGAATTCAGGTGGATCCCCAGAAGATTGCAGCAGTGAAAGATTGGCCTAGACCCACGACCCCGATGGAGATTTATAGCTTCTTGGGTTTAACAGGGTATTATCGAAGGTTTGTAGAGGGATTCTCTACCCTCGCCTCCCCATTGACTAAGTTGACGCAGAAAGCACTTAAGTTCCAATGGTCCGACTCTTGTGAAAAACATTTTCAGGAATTGAAGTCGAGGTTGACCTCGGCGCCGATATTGACCTTGCTAGAAGGCACGGAAGGATTTGTGGTTTATTGTGATGCCTCCAGGGTTGGTTTGGAGTGTGTGTTGATGCAACATGGGAAGGTTATAGCGTATGCTTCAAGGAAACTCAAGAATCATGAGAAGAATTATCCGGCGTATGATTTGGAGCTTGTGGCAGTTGTGTTTGCCTAGAAAATATGGCGGCATTAGCGTTATGGGGTCCATGTGGATGTGTTCTCAGACCACAAGAGTCTCCAATATTTGTTCAACCAGAAGGAGTTGAATTTAAGGTAGTGATGGTGGTTAGAATTGCTCAAGGATTATGATATGAACATTTTGTACCATCCAGGGAAGGCGAATGTGGTGGCCGACGCTCTCAGTCGGAAGTCTATGGATAGTTTTGCTCATTTGGGAGCGGATCAGAGGCCCTTGGCTTGGGAGGTTTATCAACTGGCCAGTCTGGGGGTTTGTATTTCGACCTCAGACGAGGGGAATGTTATGGTGCATAATGGAGCTGAATCGTCACTTGCAGCGGAAGTCAAGGAAAAGCAATTTATTGATCCAGCATTGGCACAGATGAAGGAGGGAGTTTTGAATAACAAGACTTTGGCATTTTCACTCGGTGACGATAATGGTGTATTGCGATGTCAAGGTAGGCTATGTGTTCCAGATGTGGGTAATCTTCGGGAGAGGGTAATGGCGGAGGCTCATAATTCCAGGTATTCTGTGCACCCAGGTTCTACGAAAATGTACCATGATCTCAAGGAAATTTATTAGTGGAACGTTATGAAGAGGGTTGTGGCGGACTTTGTATCTAAATGTTCGAATTGTCAGCAAGTAAAAGCTGAGCATCAGCGACTCGGTGGGTTAACTCACCTCATGGAAATACCAATGTGGAAATGGGAAATGATCAACATGGATTTCGTGGTAGGGTTACCTCGCACTCAGCGCAAGTTCGACTCAATTTGGGTAATAGTGGATTGACTCACGCAATCAGCTCACTTCTTGCCAGTCAAGTCCACCGATACTGCAGAACAGTATTCTCAGTTGTATATCAAGGAAATAGTAAGGCTTCATGGCACTCCACTTTCTATTATCTCTGATCGAGGGGCCAGTTCACAACTATATTTGGAAGAAATTTCAGCAAGGTTTGGGTACTCAGGTGAATCTCAGCACGACTTTCTATATGCAGACTGATTGTCAAGCGGAGCGGACTATTCAGACGCTTGAAGATATGTTGCGGGATTTTGTCTTGGATTTCAAAGGTAATTGGGATGATCACTTGCCACTTATCAAATTTGCTTACAATAACAGCTTTCATGCTAGTATTCAGATGGCCCCATCTGAGGCATTATACGGAAAGAGGTGTAGGTCTCCGATTGGATGGTTTGAAGTGGGTGAAGCAGAATTGATAGGGCCAGATCTCGTGCACCAGGCTATGGAAAAATTTAAAATCGTTCAAGAGAGGATGAAGACTGCTCAGAGTCATCAGAAATCCTATGCGGACATACGTCGAAGAAAATTGGAATTCCACGAAAATGATTGTGTGTTCTTGAGGGTATCTCCTATCAAGGGAGTCATGCAATTTGGGAAAAAAGGGAAGTTGAGCCCTAGATATGTCGGGCCGTATCGGGTTGCTCAAAGGATAGGGCAAGTGGCTTATAGGCTCGAATTGCCCCTAGAAATGTCATTAGTGCACCTGGTGTTCCATGTGTCTATGTTAAAGAAAGTGATTGGAGATCCATCCACCATCATGCCAATTGAGACTACCGAGGTTAATGAAGAGTTATGGTATGAAGAAATTTCGGTTGTTGTTCTTGATAGGCAAGTCCGTAAATTGAGAAACAAGGAAATTGCTTCAATTAAAATATTATGGCAAAGTCAACGAGTCGAGGAAGCCACGTGGGAAGCGGAAAGTGAAATGAAAGAAAAATATCCCCACCTGTTTGAACAAGTCTAGTAATGATCGTGCGAACTATTATCTCTAAGCAAATTGATGTTGCGTTCAATTTGGTGCAAAGAAACCCCATTTTCCCCTAAATGCTTTACTATTGTACCTCCTCAAGTTGTGCAAGAATTGTATGTGTTGTGATTATTAGAGTCATGTGCCCTTTTTGGTAAATGAAAGTTTTGTAAAAAAAAAAGTTATGTGATAAGTGAATGATTAATAATAGTGTAGATTGGTAATGATTAATTGAAATGCATATTGTTTATTGAAGTCGTTGAACTGTATGGGACTCATTGAAGTGACCAATTTATGTGCAAAAATGTGACGAGTGATTGAATGTGTGCAAGTTGTTGAGATAATGAATTGTATACCAGTTGTAGGGATAACAAGAATTGTGTAATGGTGCTTGGAAATATGTTTCGGGGGCTCTCTGACAAGTAAATAAGTCTAATTACAAAGAAGACTCTGGCAAATTTTTTTAAAAATATGGGAGTTATTGAAAAATTGGGAGTTTGCATATCATGTTTTCAAAACCAACTAATTTCCAAAATCCTCATTCGAGGACGAATGATTTTAAGTGGGAGAGGATGTAAAGACCCGTAAAAAAAATTCTTGCCTAAAATAATGTCGAGTCGGACCCCTTTTGAGTGAGAAGTACCCGAGAATTAGAAAGATAAAATTTTCCAGAAATTGGGTGTTATGCGACGCACTATGCTATCGCATAACAAGTATGCGGACCGCATAACAGTCGCATACCTGGGCAGGCCACTGCCCAATTGGAGGATAATTATGCGGTCCAGAATGCGATTGCATTGTGGTTATACGGACCGCATAGTTATCGCATTCTTGCCAGTGACTTTTGGTGAGGGAGGTTATGAGACGCATTATGCGATCGCATAACGTGTATGTGGACCGCATAATGGTCACATACCTACACAGTGCGTTTTAATTTTTTCCCATTTTTGAGGACCAATCTGCGACCGGTCTGCGGATCGCATGTCAGGGATGTGATCGCATTCCTGACGGCATTCTTTGTCGAGGCTCCTATTTTTCTAATTTTTCAACCCGACCCTTTCTTCAATAGAACACCACAACCCTTCATTTGAACCCATTTTCTGAACAAAACTAGAGAGAGGGAAGAAAGAATTCTTGAGAGAGAAAGTCTCATCTCTATCAATTTGATTTTTCAAAGTCACCCAGGCCTGGAAATTTCGAGTAATTATCTTCATCTTCGTTCTTGCAGGTAAAAACCCAACCATTTTTCGTAGGTTTTCAGACAAAAAAAGGGGTTCTCCTAAATAGATTTTTTAAAATGTAAGTTGAACCATGCATGCATGTTCTTAAATACCTAAAATCTAGTAAGAGGAATTGGGTAGGAGTAAAGATCTGTAAAAATTAGGGGTTGATAATCTAAGTGAGTTCGGGTTGTATTTGTGAATTTCAATTCTAAGATATGTGTATTAACTTGTGAACTAGATTGACGGTACTAGGCAATTTGGTGAATTTAAAGTAGGAGTTAAAAAGGAAATCCGACTCCAGGTATGTATGGCTAACTTTAACCTTTGTAAAGTCACCCTATTTGGTGTACGAGTAATTGGTATGTGTTACTTATGTGGACTATTTGTGAATTTTGGTTGTTTCACGGGTGTTAAGGCAAGACGGCCTATTTTATGAATTCTTGTGATTAATATAACTTGAACATTATTGGTTAAACGTCCCGATATAATGGTGTAAATAAATGGCAACAAACCAAGTGTGTGTGTGAATATGTTTATGTGGTAAGGGATGTTGTATATGATGGAAATGGTACTGATGTTAATGAAAACTCTTTATGAATTGTTATTGTTGTTGTGAAATGATATTGTGGATGGACTGAAGCCATGTGATTGAACTGTGAACTATTATTGTTGTGTGAGATGTGATTGTCTGGTGGGATCGGGTTGTGCGCCGCAACACAAAATGATAAATTTTGGGTTGGAGTGATAAGGGCGGCCGAGGTAATAAGGATGGAATATGATCATTATCACTATCGAAATGAAAGTTTGTGAAATCATTGATATGATTAAATGATGTTGAAAGAGGAAAAGGAGATATTGTGAAACTTGTTTGGCCTTGGTTGTTCCTTTCATGTGCATTGATTGTTGATTCTATTATTGTTCGTTATATGTGTATTGATTGATTTTACTTTGGATAAAGTTTGTTCATACATACCAGTACAATTCAAATGTACTGACGTCCCTTTTTGCCGGGGCTGCTACATTCTTGTTATGATTGTAGGTGGTTTTATAGAAGGTACTCCAATCCACCAAAAGTAGCACCTCCTCCACATTCCATCAACTGTATTGGTGAGCCCCTTTCCTCTCGGGGCCCTGCGTGGCTCATGCCGCTTTTCTACCCGGAGTCTTATTTTGGTATTTGTGTAAGGTATAGCCAGAGCCTTGTTACTGGCAAGTATTGTAACACTCTTTTGTATCCCTAGAGGCTCCGTAGACAGGAAACGTGGGTTATGTACTTATGTATTGTGGGCAGTATAACTTGTAGATCACGTAAAATAAGCATGTATGATATTATGTCTTGTGAGAATGTGTTTAATCATAAATGGTTGTTTCACTTGAATAATGAGTATTGAAATAACGGGGTAACACATGGGATAGGAAAGGCACCCAGGTCCTCTTTACTGGGGCTACCCGGTCGAGCGTCGGCCGTGTCCCTCGGTTTTGGGGCGTGACAGATTCAATGTTCAATTGTAGATGAAAGTGCCCAAAATAGCTGAAAATATCGAACCCAAGAGCGCAACTCTTAATTGAATCTATCTACTTAACCTAAAAATGGAAAAAAGCTATTTATACTAAGCTGACAATTTTGGGCAAAAATACCCTTGCGGGGTTAGTGCGGACCACACAAAATAAACTGTGGTCCGCTCTAGGGCTTTGGACTTGACAAAATTGCTCTCTGAACTTTGGAATCGTAAACTGCAGAGAATGGACTGCGGCCGCGAAGGCTTCTAGTGCGGTCCGCATAAAGCGGACCGCGGACCGCATTGGCTTGACATTGGGAAATTGCAGCTCTCTTATTCTCCTCACTGTGGACCGCAAAAAATGGACTGTGGCCGCACTGCCTCTTTGCTTGGACGCACTACCTCTTTTCCTGGAAGTCATGCTCTCTGAATCTCCCAGCGGACCGTACAGAATGTAGTGCGGCCGCACTGGCCTTTTTTTGCCCGAGCTTTGTCTTGTCTTGGTATTTATGCAAGTTTCACTCCTTTTGAGCTGATCTTTGACATCTTGTCACTTAGTTGATCAAATCTACAATCAAGCTCAACTTTTGAGGCTTTTAGGACTATTTTGTACAAATTCCTAATCAAAACATAAGCAAGAAGGAGTATAAAAGGTATTAAATCCCTAGTTATCACCGACACGATGCGTAAGAGCCACTATCGCCAATATATATTAAAGGTGATACCGACCAAACACATAAGAGCCTACTAGCCACCCTGACAAGCCTCAGGGCTGAGTTACAAACCTAAGAGTTTTTTTTGCAAAGGCCAGTTTGTGTGTTTAATAATTGACAAAAAAAGTCAAAACCCAAGACAAAAAAGACATACACAAGCAAATAGAGATCCATGAAAGGAGAAAACTGATGGATTTTGTTACATATACGCATGTATAAAACAATGCAATGCTACTTTTACAAAGTTCTCTAAGAACACTGTACAAAGAATCAAATAGAAAAAAGCCTAGTCTATTTTCCACTCGGGGACTGCGGCCCTATCGGCCTTTTCTCCACTGTCATTGGCATCAGACAAGAGGAATTTGGCATCATATTCATTTGCCTTGGCCTGCGCTATCTCTTATGAGAGATCAAACACTTGGAGTGAATCTCTTCAAGGTTTTCCCTCCGAGATTTGCACCAAGCATACTCATTGCTTCTGCTCTCTCGATCGGAAGCATCTCAGAACTTTGCTCGAACATCAACAGTGTCTTTTAAATAAGCAACCACTTTATTGTCGGCCTTATCCCAAATCCCTTCAGATTTAGCCCGGGCGTCCATGGCATCGGCCTTCATCTCTAAAAAGCTGGATTCGTGCCTTGCAATCCATTCGTCTGAATCGAGGTATTCTCACTGGCATTCTGGAGCTGCACCTCGAGTGCAGAAACCTTGTCCAGAGCATTCTTCTTGGCCACATCATGGGCATCTATCTGAGCTCTTAGTTCGCTGCACTCGTGCTTGTCCTGGACGACCTCGCCCCAAAGGTATTCCAAATCCTCTGTCTTGCTCTGAAACTAAGCGATAAAAACATTAAGCCCTGAGGTTAGAAGAAAAAGCATGCATTCCCTCGGAACAAAGGTTACCTGCTTCCCAAGGTGGCTTTCAAAGTTCAAGCTCCGGCTCGCTTCATATCGCAGGTATACCAACTCATCTCCACTCTTATTTCAAAGAAGCTTGAGGGATTTCTCCCATCCAAGGCTTTCCTCAACCTGGCTTCATAGCGAAGCAGCTCGGACTTGACCTTGTCAAAAGCCTAAAGAAAAGGAGCTCAATAAGAAAGTGGGAGTGCAAAAGTTGAAAAACTAATACAATCAGCTAAAACTCACCAAAGAACTGAGCCGTTGAACCTCCTCAAAGGTCAAAGGCGCATCTTCCGGCCTGGTTTCATCGGCCCCAGCAGAACAACTCCTAATAGGAATGTGATCATTCGAGACATCGTATAAGCTGGGCCCCTGACCTCAAACACCCCTCAAAGTACCTTCGACGGGAAGAGAAGACGGCAGCAGAGAATCCTTCTCCCTCGAAGTACCTTTGACGGGAAAAAAAGACAATGGCAAAGAAGGGACCTTTTTTCCAAGGTCAGATGCCTCGGATCTTGCAGGCTTTGTCAAAACATCTTCTCTGGACCTCCGGAAAGGACTTGTCTCGCTATGAAGACCTTCTCCCTTCGAGGGTTCCTTGCGTTTGTTACTATTCCTCAGTCCTAAAGCTGACGACCCATCCTCCTCTCGAGGGAGAACGATCTCACCTCAGAAAACTCACCAATACCTACAGTGACGTGGTTAGTACATATAGAGTGCCCTCCAAAGAAATCCAATCACACAGAATGTACCGTGGTGTTTTTCCTCCTATATACCCTTGGATAGGTCTCGCCATTTACATAGGTCGAATGGGCTGCCAGCTTCCAAGCCCAATCTGCCAAGTCAGGAACCTCGTATGGCATCCATGGGGCTACTGCAAAAGAAAAGAAAAAAGAAGAAAAAAAAATAAAGAAGAAAAAACTTCTTTACAAAATCCATCTCCGTCATAAGCAAAAAAATAACAAAAACAGAAGTGTACCACTTACGTGTGACATTCCATTCCTTAGGAAACGGCAGGAACTCTACAGGGATAACATCGACAGTCCTTACTCGAATAAATCGATTCAGCCATCGTCGGTCCCTATTTTCTTCATCATTAACAACGAAGAGTCTGGTAGATCGGCATCGCAAAGCTACCAGGCCCTAGCAATGAAAGGGTTGGTACAATCTGATGAGATGGGTAAGGGTGAACTCGAGCCCAACTTCATCCGCAAAGAACCTTATCATTAGCATTGTCCTCCAGAACGACAGGTGAACCAGTGCCAGGGTAGCCCGATATCTTTGATAGAAGTCAAGCACGACTTTGTCGATAGGAAACAATGTGAAGGGGTACGTGTATACGTGTAAAACCCCCTCTGTGTAAGCCGTAATATTCTCTTTCAGGGAGGGTACTTACAGTACCACCTTTTATCCCCATCTGCAGTCTCTCTTCACTGCCTCGAGGTGTTCCTATCCTATTGATGAAGTAAACCTTGATCCATTGTCCCAATGGCTCTCGACATCAGGAGGCCTCTCTAGTGAAAGGTCCCTCCTCGAGACAAAGCATCTTGAGATTGGCTCAATAGACACTGGCAGTGCACCACCGAGTGAGTGGGAAGAAAAAGCGGACCCCTCCTCTTCCTGGTGAACGGATTTAGGTATGACATCCATGGCTATAATAGTACAAGGTCAGGAAAATGAAAACTCAGGCAAAAACATTGAATTAAAATGATGGAAAGCTAACGCGAAGAAGAAAAACTCCATAAAGGATAGCAGATAAAAAATAGCATAATCCTCAGAAAAGAAGGAAATAAACTGATATATAGGGCAAGCGACGACTGTCCGACTACCCTGCAAGGACAATTAATTCCAACTAGGCAATTATCACTTTCAGGGAGATGTACTAATGGGGTCACCTCGATAATTTTATACGATAAACACTGACGTATAGCTTGCGAAGGATCAAAAACCCCCCACATCAACCAAACCTCGAGATGGTGCCCGATCTCGAGGATCTCTGTCAAAACAAAAAATAAGCTCTAAGGAGCTATCCGTACAAGCATAACCCCGAGGTGGTACCCTATCTCGAGGGTCTCTACTATTCCAAGCCTGAATCATTCACTTGATTCTTTGGCCCTCGAGCCACCTGAGCCCGAGCCAGTTCCCACTCGAGAATTACTAGTAAAGCCTAAGGACTATTTTCGCCTTCAGATCAAGTTAAACGCCCTCTTGATTACTTTATTCCAGGCTAGGGGCCACCCGAATCCAGGCATATCCTCGTCTGGGGTCTGTCAATAATGCCTTAAATCTTTCTTCACTCTAAGTTCAAATCAAGTTGTTTAGGCCGCCCGAGCTCGAGCTAACTCTCACTCAGGGACTATCTGTGAAAGTCTTTGGGCTATCTTTATTCTCAGGCGTTTGAGCAATTTCCCCCTCGTGGGATATCAACAACGCCTAAAGGGCTAAGTTTCGTTCTAAAATTCGAAGCCCTATTCCCACTCAATCCGAATTCGGGGGTCCTGGCGGCCTAAGTTTGCATCGATTCAATTCGGGCTCAGTTTGAGGAGCGGTAAAGGGTTACAGGGTATATTATACTAATCAATCAGGAACCGAGCGAATACTTACGTCTGGGCTCAGTATTCGGACTGATCAGCATAGTCATGTGCTCAGATTCTTCACAAATGCAAATAAAGGGAAATTCAGCACAAATCACAGACAAGTTAAAAAAGCATTTTGTATTAATAAATAATGATTACAAAAACCCACAGAGGATCCTTACATATGATTTCAAAAGCCTACAGAGGGTCTTTACACAAAAACAAAGAGGCAAAAAAATATAACAGCTGAAAGTCTAATCTACTCTAGAGGGTACATCCTCGGGGGAAATATCTTCGAGAACCACTTTCTCGGGGGCCTCGTCTCGATCTTTCAAATGGCATCTTCAAGGATGAAGAAGAAGTGGAAAAAGATGAAGAAAAGCAGAAAAAGATGAAAAGATGAAGAAGCGGCTGGGTGAAAATTTTGGCGAGTATGGTGTCATGCCCCGAACTTAGGGGGCGAGACCGCGCCCAGAGCCTCACCTATCCTTGGTACCAACTTACAAATAAGGGATTCTGAATATCAAGACGACATCGAATGCTGACTAAATATCAATATAAAACTTGGCCGACAAGGCCGTCATACTTATTGCAGCTGACAAACCAACCAAATATACATACAAGGCCTGAAAGCCCAACATACTGCACTAACTGACAAGATATGTCTACAAGCCTCTACTAATGGATATACTGTGATTGGAACGGCTCTCCGACCTACTCATGACACATATACATACATACATATATATATATACATACATACATACATACATATATATATATATATATATATATACACACACAACATATACATAAGGTTCTAGACCCGGAAACTCCGAAAGGCATGGAGCTTACCAATCAAGTTGAACTCGAGTAACACTTATTGAAGAGGCCTACTTGTCTGTCTGTCTTACCTGCACGCATGAAATGCAGCGCCCCCAGAAAAGGGACGTCAATACGAAATAATGTACTGATTATGTAAGGCAATATACTGAAAGCTGAAACTGAACTAATAATATAATAACTGCAAGTAGCTGGAAGTCAAAGATAATCTGAAGATATGCTTACCTGCTTATACTAACTCAATTATCTCAATATAATAAGTAAAATAGTTGTCCGGCCCTATAAGGCTCTGTGTAAATATATATATATATATATATATATATATATATATATATATATATAACTACTCTGTCGTAGTAGGCTCGTTCATAAGCGCTCGGCCATACTAGGCTCTGTATCTCGACCAACTGGGCTCGCTCATAAGCGCCCGGCCACAGTAGGATCATCATATAACTTACCATCTAATCAGAGGTTTTCCAATAGGGTCCTGCCCATCGATTATAGCTCGATGGTAATGAAAATACTTTTAATACTGTATATATATAAACTCTCTACTCTTTTGACCGGAAGAAGGAAATACTCAACTAAATATGAAGTCCCGATAAGAAGAATATTATAACATACAATACAAGGAAAATATATGCAATCTGCGAAACTAGCAAAATATATGTAAATTCCGGGATATGAATATAAAGACGAGATCATGCCAAATGAAATAAGAGCTTAGCCTTAACATACATGTTTTTGCGAAACTTACACTTGGATTTCTTGAAATCTTGGACGAATTTGTTCTGCTTCTAACCTTTTGTGTATTGATGACAGAAATGGAATTAAAATCTTAATGGTTGAACTTTGAAAATTCAATTGAAATCTTGGCAAGATTTTGGACGAAAATTCCTTCTGTTTCCAGTTTTGGAATAATGAAAACGTATCTTGTTTCCTTGAGTCTTTGAGAGGAAAACGTTGTTTTCCTTTGTAGTTCTTTGTGAATTTGAAAGGAAAAATGTTACTGTTCTTTGAAGTCTTGGATGGGAAAGCTTTGTCCGTAAGCTTTGGATGGTCAAAGCTTTTCTTTGCAAACTTATGGAATCAATAGATTCTTTATTTGTGTATAATAATTTTTGTGGCCACTAATTCTCCTAAAAAATGCCACATAGAATACATAAGTGAAGAGTCATCCTTGGGCTTAAGGGGTGCTGCCACGTTGAAATTTTTATAAGGCTTATCCAAAATATTGTCCACTTATTAGTTAACTGGGTAATGATCTGTTACCCGATAATCAATTAATTACGCACATAATTGAGAATTATTTTCACTTACTTAAAATACCAATCACTTTTAACATATCTTTTACATAATTGTCTATAAATACCGGTTATTTTAGCGTGGGCCATATTTTATCCCAAAAAGCCAAATTTCAACTAAACTTATTTTTCAATTTGCTTACCCTTTCACTTTAGCGAATTTACTTATCCCTTGTTTGAAATAACATAATGCTTATAATTTTCAAATAATCTTGTCCTTCAACTGAGGCCAATTATCTGGTGATAATTTTACGTATACTACTACCGGACGCAATATCATCATATTTTAATACTACGGAACGCAATATCGACGTAATATTGCGGGGCGTAACATCATTCCCCCCTTTGGAACATTCGTCCTTGAATGTTGAGTTATGCCCTAATTATATTCATAACTTATAACTCTTGTGAATACCTTAATACTCTTCTTGCCATCTAGGCAACTGTTCTGTGAATAAATGCAAAGGTCAGGGCATTCCCCCCTTTTAGGCCTCATTCCCACGTCATGACTTGCGATCGAATTCTTTTCAAACTCGTAACTGTTGCTACCTCTCATCATGCAGCTTTTACGATACTGACCTTGTAAGTGTGCTTATGGGACTTTCCGCACCTTTTCCCTCCAGCTTTTAACCAATCCTGAAGTTCTTCGTTTCTTGTCGAACTTACAAATATTGATATATCTTATTTTATAGACGTGGCTATCCATTCGTATGACTTTGCTCCATCTATATAGGTCACACTATACCATAAGTCTTACCTCGACTTCTCGTTACTGAGGTGTGCTACCAAATTCTGGGTTAATTTCATTGCTTATCCCATACGTATAAATTTATGCCGTCTAACGCTTTCACATTACTGTTCATCTTATGAATAACGGCCTAATCTCTTCTCATATTTGATAACTTTTGTCCATCCGTTGTTGATTTACCTCAATATTGATCTATAATCTACTCCTGATATCTTAACCTTTTTGTAGCACTTCCGCTAGGGTTCACATTTCATCGGGGAACATTTGAAATAATTAGACTGATCCACCGGGGGCGATACCATGCTTTCATAACCATATCTCGTAGCATCCTGATGCGACTCACCTTGCGTGGGTATTTTAACCCTGTCCAATTCATGAGACCCCTTTCTTTTCTTCGTCAGCTCATTACTCAATCAAAGGTCCATACGTCATCCTTTATCTATCACAATTATACTCTAATTCTATTAGCAAGGCAACATTCTACCTTTTCTAAATGCTATTAGTCTTAGACTCCTTTGAGTTCATTCACGCTACAGTGAGCTTTGTATAACTTAGAGAAATCATCTGCTCTTCTTGTTGTCATGGGCTTAAACCTTAGGACTTGTCCATTTTCATTACCCTCTCACTCACCCGTTCTTATCCTTACTTCTGTCTTCTAGACCCTTGTCGCTTCACCATACAATAGCTTGCGACCTACACAACTCAATTTATATTACTTGCAATCTTTCAACTTGCTTGCATCATAGATTTCCTTATGTTATTTTGGAATGTCAAGTGAGACATCACATTGTCTCTAACTCTTCTTTACTCTCTTAGTCATGCTTTTCGATACTTAGACCATAGGCTGGAAGATATGCTACTAACGATGCCGATATTATTCCTAGATACTGAATCCCCGTGCTTCTAGCCTTTTATCCAAGGAATGGACTATTCACGATCTTCTACCTTTGAGTATCTCGTGCGTTGCTTACCCTTGCTTTAAAATCTCGCATCGTATCTTCTATTTCTTTCATGACCTCCCTTCCACATAGGTATAATTCACATCCATAACTTGAACTTCCATTGTAATACTTGCACTTTTTTTACATGGTTTGGTGAGAGCTTCGTATTGACTTCTTACGAGGCTAGTACTCTTCTAATTGCCTCATTGTAGAGCAGTTATAAAATATGGTTATTGTACTATCTCTCTTGCACCTTTGATTTTAAGAGTGATTCTGCAATGTTCTCAATCACGATGTCCATAATTTTCTGGGTGCAATAATAAGATTCCTGATTTACTTCGTTGATGTAACTCTTCAGTTTCCTCTTTCTTCTGATCGGTTTTTATTTAGGCTTAAGTTATCTCCTAATCTGCGATTCATGGTATTAGTTATTCTATTTAGCCTTTCATGGGCGCTGACGAATATCCATGACACAATCTTTTAACAATTCAATCCTTTGTCTATGCCCTAGGCTCAATTCTTTCTTTTAACTTATACCGAAGTCTTCTATGTGTGTATGATTGTCAATAAATATGCTGCTTGGATAATGCTCCAAAATCTTGAGTGTATCCATAACGTAGTAACTATGGATCATTGATCAATTAATTCTTCTGTTCCATCTTCGCTTTCTTTCAACGTGAGCTATTACTTTTTCTGGTCTTTCTGCCCCTTGTTGCGTCCATACTCAGCTTATCTTAGTGCCACGCATGCCAAAATTCTTGTGCAACTAATATAGTCTAGAGTATTACCTTCGATCTTTCTCTCCGTTCATTAGCCACGGTAGGTGCCACTTTCTTTTGGAGGGCATACAATTTTTGTTGTGAAACTTCTTTTACATGACCATTTTTTCTTCGAGTTACTATGTTTAGGTTAAAGCCTTCTTCCTTATTTCCACATCTAGTCTTCCATTGTAGTACTTAGGGAGGACTCTCTGACTCTTGTAAAGTTGTGGGCTTATTACATTGTATACTCGATAGACCTTTTGATGTCCTTCCTTGCCTATAATTATTCGTAGTTACTTATATCCATGCCCTTGTGCTCGTATGGTTGTTTCTGAGCTGATATTTTGACTGACTTCCCAGTGGCACTTTTTTTTATACCCGTAACACTTAAACGATACCTTTAACTACCCCGACTTTTGTTTCAATATATCTCAAGTATTATAATGATATTATTCGAGGCTGAATTCTCTATGTTGGGTTCTACTATGTTTATCTTACACGATCTGATGACTCGTCTGTAACCTCCTCTTTAGCCATAACTGGGATTTTCCTAACCAATTACTAACTACTCATTGGCCCATTCTCATATCAATATTCCTCGTAATCTTTCTTGGATTATTTACTGTCTTAACTTACTTCTCGCACTGGCTCCTTATTTATCCATAACATTCCAGGCAAGAATGCGTCACTTCTTCTCCTTGACGTTGTGTTTGCATAATGTTCTGGGATCTTAGCCTATCTGCAGGCTTTTAATAGTGCACTCTCATCCCTTTCTTATTTTTATTGCATTCTCCCTTCATCATTTCATAGCTACTAGAACTACTTAATTCTGACTTAACACCATATCACTCTATATCCCCCCCTTTAGGGGAGTACTAAGAGTTGAAGCCACGAGGATCTACCTATAGATGTTTTACCTCTTCATCTTTGGCGTTGTTTCTCAGCATCTATGATCCTTACTCGCCTTTTGGCAATCCTTCTGTACCAAGGATGACAAATTCCCTTACTCGCGGGGGTGACACATAATGTAACTGGTACATGTTATCCTTTTTTTTAGCTTAACTTTCCTGACATTTCTTGCTTTAGGGAAGCGTTTCCCTGAATGTCTATTCTCTGAATTCGTCGTGAATCTTCTTCTGTGGTCCCTTCTATTATCGCTAGAACGAAATCTAAAATTCCCATGATGTCAAGTACTTTCCAATCATTCAGTCCCTAATTTATCTTGTTTACCAATCCATACTGATTTCTATTACTCTAGGGAGTAACTCTCCCCTCTGGTAGTCGCGTTGGAGTCATGAACTTATTTCTCTAAATGAGGATATAACCTGATGGCCTATACTCTTTTGTTGTCTTAAGGTCCATTACCTTTCGTCTATTCCTTCATTTGACTATAGGTTCTGTAACACTCTACCATTTTCATTCATGTATCACACCTTATTCATAATGCTTTCTTATCCCTCTTTTCATTATTCTGCTAATATTTCTGCATATCCCTTTTCTTGTGAAAACTTCGATACGACATTCTTTCGCTTTTAGCTTTCCTTTGCCCCATCCAGTGGCTCTTTAAGTTGCTTAACATTCTCACTTTACACAAGCCACACTAAGCTATATTTATCCCTTCAAGGCTTATGGTGCATGTCTTTGTAGCAGTCATATCTAGCTACACTATTTTAGAGTGCACCATCAAGGTGTCTCATGAAGAGATCTATTAGCACATTTGCAATATCCTTCGGAAATGTCAACTGACGTAATCAATTCACCTATCATATCTTATTATACTACTTTTGTTAACACTCATAGGATATATCTGGAAGGGGTGCGACCAATTATATATACCTCTATTACTATTGAATATAACTCAAAAACCTTATGTTCTTCTGCCTCGATTATAAACGCCGTTAACCTTCATTAACTGGGTACCTCGTACCCTTCTTCACCTTGGTTCTGTTACTTCTTGAAAGCATTGTCTTTCACCATAAAGATGGATAAATATTCTTGCCTTAAGGTTCCTTATAAAGAGGCTTACACCTTTCAGCACGCACATAATCTGTTGAAGGCCTTACAATTACTCATCATAAATATGATGCAAAGTCGAGTTCCTCTGACTCATTTCTTCCATAGCCATGTCTTTTACCAACTGTCTTTGTAGATGTAGGTATCATCTCATTATGTGTAAAATAGAAGTTAGGAATTTGAATTCTTACAACTGAGCTTTATCGCACAATCTAGAGTAAGAAGAAAAAGTGACAGTCCTAAATGCCATGTAGCCTCCTACTTTTAAGTGTAGTGCACGACACACCCATAAACAAGATTCTACTAGACACGGCTTGTAGACTCCCTAGGACAGAACTGCTCTGATACCACTTTTGTCATGCCCCGAACTTAGGGGCGAGACCGGCGCCCAGTGCCTCACCTATCCTTGTGTACCAACTTACAACTAAGGGATTCTGAATATATGATGTCATACTTTTGGCCATGGCCCATATTGCAAGACGACCGAGAATGCTGACTAAATATCAATATAAAACTTTGCCGAGAGGGCCGTCATACTTATTGCAGCTGACAAACCAACCAAATATACATACAAGGCCTGAAAGCGCAACATTCTGCACTAACTGACAAGATATGTCTACAAGCCTCTACTACTGGATATATTGTGATCGGAACGGCTCTCCGGCCTACTCATGACACACACACACACA